>MEHQ01004420.1:0-71720 GCA_008828725.1 Saccharina japonica | reverse complement strand
GTTCTGATACCTTCTCTACTGGTACATATCTCACGCAGAAGAAAAGGGCGTACGAGGCAGATTAAACTTTTACTATTACTCTTATGAGGAGGTATATCAACCACCTACTGGCGAAACGTGACACACGAGCGCACGAGGCATCTCCCTCTGGGCTTCCGATGCCTCTACGTAGTGCGGGACTCTAATCTCTTTTCTTTTTTTTCTGGGGGCAGTTGGTTCCGCCGCTATCTTGACACGCTGCATTTGGACCTTCGCTGGCTCGTGCCTTATAGCGCAGAGCGAGCGTTTTCAGGTTGCTGCTTTATCCACAGCAGCTTATGGTCCTCTACAGGTTGGACGTCCGCGCTTTCTCAATGGAGGTCGACACCCTCGACTTTGCCCTCTGGTCAAAATTGGTCAAAATTGGTCGACATAGGTCGAAATTGGTCGAAATCTGTCGAACTTGTTCGAAATCCGGAAGGCACAAGGTGAGACAAAAAAAACGTCCCCCAACTGGAAGTTTGCACTCCACCTGCACGCCGCTACAGCAGTTCCCCACAAGCAATAACAGCCCAAAAAAAATTGAGTCACGCTCCTTATGGGGTGCGTGAGGGCGTTGGGTGCAACCACAGACAGCAGCCGCAGACAGCCAGAAAGGACTCACGAGGTGTTTTGTTTCTCGCTCGAAGTGGCGAGCCAGCAGCAAGCACAAAAAGAGTCGCCAAAATCGTTACGTAGATATTTCGGTTCACGCGCTGGCAGCTACGGCAGTGTAGCCCCTTGGATGGCTAGCCTACGCGTACAGCACAAATGACAAAACACTTTTCACCAAAAGTTTGCTGATATATTCGCGGAACTTTCGAACAATTCATAGCCTCAGATTGTGTCCCCCCCCCTTATACGGGATGTACACCCTAAATGAGGACATATAAAAACCGTAAGTACGCGCGATCGAAGTATTACACTCAGCTAGCAAAGATGAGCTTCGACGAAATCCTCGAGCTCACAGCTGTTGTTTTTTTTTTTCATTTTTTTTTAATATAATAGTAAGAAGACGTCGTATAGCTAACGTCGTACCCGAATACAGGTCACTGCATTTAACAACAGCATATATACAATACTATTTAAAGTAAGTACTGCTGTAGTGCAGGACATGATACCTAAAAAGAAACGGGATAATAAGAAATCCAGGATGCTGTCCAAAGGAGAATAATAAATTCGAGAGTCTTTATCACGAAGTTAGGGCCCGTTTTAACGAAGAAAAAACAAATCAATTTGGAAAAAAAAAAAAAATCAAATCCGCTTTTCATTGGTCAACACGCGCACCAGCACCAAAGATTAGGATCTTGGGGGGTGCTGGTGCGTGTGTTGACCAATGAAAAGCGGGTTTGAATTTTATTTTTCCCAAATTGAATTTATTTTATACTCGTTAATATGGGCCCTTAGTGTACAAGGCACTCCTTCTTGAAATAGGAAATCCAGCCTGGACTAGCTTTTCTGTTTCTTATTATTGATGGGTGTCCTGTACCTGTATACGAGTACGCGTGTAAGTAGCTGGCGACTTTTCGTCGTCCAACTCACAGCTTTGTGCTTTATTAATAATTTTTTAAAAGGTATTAACCCTTATAGGACTGGAGTCCCGTTTCGGGGACAAATTACTTAGAATTAGAGTGGTTTGTCCCTTAAACGGGACTGCAGTTCTACAAGGGTTAAGCAGCAATAATTGCCGTTGCTGAAATCGCTGGAATCGGCACCTTCTATCGTCCATGGCAATGCTAGTACAGTACAGGCCACCTAACAAGAAACAGGACATATGGTCCAGGCTGGATTTCTTGTTTGAGAGAGGGTGCTTCTACACTAATTTCAAGATAACGACTCCCGAATTTCTTATTTTCCTCCAAATCTCAGCCTGGCATTCTTGTTAGCCTGTTTCCTAATAAGAAACAGGACATATGGCACAGGCTGGATTTCTTGTTTGAGAGAGGGTGCTTCTACACTAATTTCAAGATAACGACTCCCGAATTTCTTTTTTTCCTCCAAATCTCAGCCTGGCTTTCTTATTAGCCTGTTTCTTATTACTGTTGTAGGTGTCCTGTACTGCTGTACGAACAGTCAGTATATAATACGAGGTACGAACAAAAAAGGTGACGTCGCCAAATACCAAACCGAAAATGTAACACACAGGCAGTACGTAAGCAGTCTCGTGTCTCGTGTCATGTTCATGTGATGTGTACTCGTACGCGTATCGTATGACCGTATGACGCCAGTATGTATCATAGACGTATCTGAACGATACGTACTCGTACGTATGTACGAGGACAAGCTGACATGATACGCGAAGAGACGGAGTTACCAGGAGTACAAGCAGTGTAAACAGCGGCACAGCAGCAGCAGCAGCAGCTTGCAGCACTCGCAGAAACCTAAGCAGGTTCTCACAGCTGCTATCATATGATGGCCTACTGACCACTATTGTAATTGCTGCTGTGCTGCTGCGGTTGTATACTACCGTGATAACACGTAAGGGTTCACGTTGTGTCACGCTTGACGTTGAGGCTTGAGCAGGCATGTGTCTGGTGTGTGTGTTCGTGTGTTCTTTTTTACGTTGATGACGAACGCGCAAGAACAAATACACGTAATTCTGCTGACGACAGGCAGTCAATCAGATCAAGTCAGTCACAAGCAGGGCCGTTCCGTCGTTATCGTGTCGGGAAGAGACAACCAGTACTCGGAGTACATAGCAGTAGAGCACGAAACACGTAACGTAGGGAAGCAAAGTGGAGGGGGGTTACGTAAAGCTGTGCAGATTGGAAGGACCGCGAGTTTCGGGAGCCGATTTCGGACCAACCCGGTGACTGAACTATTTTCCCGCCCGAGCAAGCCCGAGGGAGAGTTGGCGAGGAATGAGGAAGGTGCTTGCTTGGGTTGCATGTTGCGTGCAAAACAAACTCGGAACGACGAGCATGAGGTGTTTTTTTACAGAGTTTTTATATGAGCTTCCTTCCCCACTCCGTCCGACAATCAATCAACCTCACAAGCGATTTTCCTTGCGTGTGTCGCGCTCCCTGCTCTGCCTGTCCCCAACCCAGAATGAATCAATGCTCACCGAGCTTGTTCATGACATCCCTGCCCCTTCGCACGGCCGCGTTCGCCAGCCGCTGGTCCCCCTGCTGCATCCCCATTGTGTTGACTGATCCACGTGCGGTGATCACCCCAGCGAACGCTGAAGCATGACACAGGCAAAGCGCCAGCGCGAGTAGCTGCATTTTCATGGCAGAGAGCATGCTTCTGGTGGATACGTGCAGGGTTAGGCCTGTCGTCGTACGGGGAAGAAGAGATGGGCCGGCCTGTGCTGCGGGTACTGCGTGCGTTGCCGGGTCCAGCTCGACTGCTGGCTGCTTGCGGCGGAGAACTTGGCCCTGGGCATAACGCAAAATATCGAAACCCCGGGGCTGATAGTTTTGCGGTTTTTTGCTCTCCGCCCCCGAATACCATCGCTTGGCCAATTGAAGAGTCAAATAAAATGCTGATACAAGATACAAGATACAACCGCCGTACAACTGACTGTATCATACAACCGACGTTGTACGTATGATACCAAGGTACACCTCGTACGTTTAAAATCAGTTTGCATGACGTATGCACGTAAATACACAACCAACCGTAATACGGTAGACAACTCGGACAGATCATGACCTATCTGATCTACTACTGTAGATCATCTACCTGTAGCCTGTAGTTCCTCTCCTGCCGTTGCGAGAGGTTGTGTGCAAGACCTGCTGCATAGCTCACAGATAGATCCAACATAGATAGATAGGAAACATGGGGAGTGTACCGGCCCCACCCGGCAACATGATGAGCTAAATCATACCAGGTACCTGTGGTGCAAGATCAAGAATATATCTGGTTTGGAAAATTCTCCAGGTCGAGGTACTCGTATCATGCTCGTATTAATACCCGCATTAATACTCGTATAAATAGCAGGACAGCTCTAAAAAAAAAGTGGGAACCGATCGATGATCTGCCCATGGCCCATGGGGGTGTTTGGATTTTGGGGGTTGTCGGTGTTTTCGGATCCGAGGGGAAACGAAACCGAAACGTCCCAACGTCCGATGGCAAAAAAAGCGGCGGAACCACAAAATCGGTTTCTTCGTAGAGCGACAGCGACAACATGACAGGCGACAAAAGCGACGTGTGACGACGCTCGGCCACGCCCTTCCTGATCTGCGGGACAGCCCATGCTCATTGCTTGGGGAATAGAGAGGGAAGCGCGGTGGTAACAAAATCGCGAAGCTTCGAAGGAGTATCGATTGCTGCTGTTGAAATACGACATTTTCGCGACCTGTACGGTCGTATATCGTAGACACACGTACCGTGCTTCGGGAACTAAGCGGCTGCTACTACGTACTACTACTGTGTATTCGACGTTCAAGATCACCACTCGATACATGGCTCCATGTTCGCTGCTTCTAACGCTAGAGGCAATAGCAGGGGTAGTACAGGTAGCAGCGGCAGCGGCTTCAGCAGCAGCAACAGCAGCCGACGCTGGTCTCGATCTTCAGCCCCCCCCTCTCTCTGTCGTCCGAGGCGCTCTTTTGACAACAGCTGGCGAGGACTTCGGCGGCCACCAGGGAGCTTTCGCAGCATCAATCGGCTGGCACGAGCGAATACTCAGCGCCCTCGACCGGCCTGCACCATACCTAGCCTGCACCGCTCCTGGCAACAACCAGGGCCTCGAAGCCCTATCATTCCTACGGAGCGTCCTTACCCCCGGGCCGGCCGGAGGACGTGTGATCTCAAACTCGGACGAGCACGGCACTTGTTTCCTGGCAACCGCCACCCCCCAAGATGCCGAAACCGTCAAGAACTTTCAAATCAACGCCGCGAAAGGACAAGGAGGAGGAAGAGGTTCACCTTTATCCTACTGGGCACCTCTGCCCTCCACGCTCAAGCTTGCACCGGGACTTCTGAGCTACGGAGGCGACCGAGGGGACCACGACAGCAACGCGAGGAAGAGGAACGATGTAGACAGTAGTAGCAAACCGGCAGGTAATAGGAGGAACCTTGACGAAGGAGTTGAGCGGCAGCAGGCACGGCGGCAGGAGCGGCGGCGACGGCGGCGGCTGACAACAATCCACGGGAAGAGCCTTCTCGGATCGGCTGGTCGCGACACCAGCGCCGGTTCTGAGGCTGACGGGTTGACCGTCGAGCTCACACCGGGGGTTCTGGCAGCGAGGAGAAGTCGTCGCCAACATGATACCGAGGCTGGCACAACGGCGGCAGTGTGGTACGAAAGTAGCGTCCAACTGGCGGACCAATGGAGAGAGGCGTTGCTGTCAGAGTCGCTGGACGTTTACGGCGCCAGCTTCTGGTCGTCGGGCCAAGTCGGGGTGGTAGAAGAAATACATTGGGGCGGTAACGGGGTGGGGGGGGGGTTGCTTGTGAGAGAATGGACACGCGTGGCGGACGTCCTGCACGAGCTCGGCGGTGTGGCGGGCGGACCCAGCGTGGGGCAAGTTTGCTCGTGGGATGAGATGGTGGTTTACCACACAGATGATGACCTCCTCACCCTGAAAGGTGAGGATTAGTGTGCACACAATCATACAAAACATACGGTATACCAGATACGGGGTACCATACATCATACCACGTACCGGTACGAAAAACCGGTAGGAGGCCGGTCGTTGGGGGTGCATTCCGGCTGTGGAGAGCTGCGTGTGCCCCTTCCGAGCCAAACGCTGGCGTTCGGAATTTCCAACAAAAACGAACCTGAAAAACTAAGTCGCCGATTCGTTCACATCTGTATATACAGCAGAGGTTTTGATAAACAGTAAGTACTGTAGTTAACCGCTGCAAAACGTTGCACTATACAGCTAGAAACAGCCCCGAAACGAATATTTCATACCTGCTACACTACTGTACATAGTATAGCCGCTGTTACATATACACATCGTACGGTTCTTGATATACCCAATATGTGACTTGGGCTGGAGTAAAATGCGTTCGAACTGCGCGGAACAGTGCTGGGTTGGTCTCCGACATAGAGATATTCGCCTTAAGGGAGATCGTTGCTAAACATTACCATTCCCAAAAGGGACTTTTGCCCAGAGGAGGAAAGTCTGTAGTACTGTACCCTACTAGGTCAAGGGACTATCGCACAGCCTACTCATTCCCGTGATAGTTTAGATACCGGGAGCTATCAACTTTTGACTGGAGCAACACCATTGGAGGTATTCCGGTGATTGCGTCCTCTCTAGCATATTTCAAAGCAGCATTTGAAATTGTATGCGCGTGCTGTTTGCACCGCACGCCTGAGCATTCCCGTGTACCACGGAGCAAGCGCTATTAGTTTTTGCGTCTCCCACATCCGCATCATATCAACCTTGGCAGGCATCGATCACCTCCTACCTAACGGGAGGGGCGCGGGAGGAAGCCGAGGAGAGGAATCTGACGAGTTGCACGTGGCATGCTTTATGGGCCTGCTCTCGTTCTTAGCGTCTCAGCCGGAGGTGATGCGCGTATCTGCCGCCCGGAAAGTAAGGCTTCTCAACGCCGCAGCGTTTCCGAACATTCAGAGTGCCACCAGCACGGAGACACCGCTCTCCGACTCCGGCCTAGATGGCACTGGCGAGGTTATCCAGGTCGGTGAATCAGCGCCAAACGATACTCGTGTAGGTAGTCAACTTCCGCGTACGGGATAAAAAAAAAACAATAATCGCTCTTCCTTCCCAGCTCAACAACTCATTTTACCCTCGGCGGCATGTTGGACAAACCGTGGTAACAAGTGCCTTTCCTTCTCCCCCCGGTACTGGCCTTTAATCTTACGCGCATAGGGTTCGGTATTCCTACTGCTTGTCGATTCTCACCGGACGCCACAGAATACAAAACCCCAAATTTCCGTAGACCTGTATGAAACCACCGAGGACCGCAAATATTTAAGCATCGATTCATCGTGTCGCCTAACTCCTAGA
This sequence comes from Saccharina japonica, assembly GCA_008828725.1. Taxonomy (NCBI): domain Eukaryota; class Phaeophyceae; order Laminariales; family Laminariaceae; genus Saccharina; species Saccharina japonica. Next base: position 64,773 of record MEHQ01004420.1, on the reverse strand, counting down.
CATGATTCCCCCTGCCCAACTGCGCTGTGCCTTTCCGCAACACGCCTCATTTCATGGAAGAAAAATACTCTAAGAAGATTGAAAAAACACGATAAAGCTCAGGACCAACGCCCAAAAGGGTAGGGTGGATCGTAACTGATCCGAGTCTGTGGGAAGGCTTCTTGGCCTGGGTTTTTGTTGGTGGATGAGCTGCGGCAAGTTCCACACTACCCGGAGAGTTTACTCTTCGGGTGGCTATCCCCACCGTACCGGGCCCCTTCGGGGGTCAGGTCGGGTCAACATGCTCAAGTCTCCGGAGTAGTAGGCAGCAAGGGCTGATACTTCCGAGGGGGCATGGAGTGAATTGACACACGTCACGCAGTGAGACGTGGAAGTGTGGAGGGCGTAAGCTTTGTTTTTACCCATCCGCCGGAGGATAATAAAAATAAATAAATAAATAAAGCTCAGCATGCCGCAGCGTACCAAAACACTCAGAACTCAACCAGCACACCGTTCCTTTCGGCAGATTGTGGATACTGGACTCGACTACAACTCGTGCTTTTTCGTGGACAAGGACGGGAAGGAGGTGGCGCATGGGCATTATTTTGAGGAGATCGGCGTCGAGGCAAGCGTTTTCAGCAGCTGGTCCCCCACCTTCAGCAAGGACCCTCCCATCGCCCAGGTCTTCACGGGCGGAGACTTCAACTTTAATCTCGGCAGACGCAAGGTGCTCTAAACCTTCACAGCTAGCTATATCTGCAGCGCGAAGTGATAGCAGGCGTGCAGTGTTGCGTCTCCGTTTTGGTGCTGATGATGTGTACAGCGATATGTCTGGTATGGTGGGCGGGGAATTGCCCCCTCGGTGTTTCCGTTGTCAGCGAGGGAAAACACGCGGGGTGAACCGTGATACCTGGTATATGGTGGTAAAAGGTTGTGCAAATAGTAGTGAATGGTCTTGAGTAGGCACTAACTCTTGTAGACGAGGGTGTTCTCACGCTCTCGACAGCAACCTAGAAATAAGTACGCAGAGAGAAGTGCTGGCTGTTGGTTTTGTGGCTCGTTTACGTCACCTGCACGATGTCTTTAACCCACCGTGTGCACTCCCATGCGCCTGAAGGACCAAAGCAAAACTGCACAGAGCGCAAAACATAGCTTCCTATGTACATCTCCGGGTATTCCGACATTTCGAGCACGCCTCCCATACAACCTACGATATTTTCTCCCCCTCATACCGGCCCATGCATCCCGCCGCTTTCATGTCGCACCATCAAATTGCACTCGTACGTATACACCCTCCTTTGAAAACTACACCGACAAACGTCTCGATCGTCACCAGGTCGTCCAGTACATCGACCTCATCAGACAAGACCCCGCAAGTCCCACCGCCACTCCCGCGTTTGGCGCGTCTTGGGCTACGTCCAACGGCGGCCGGTTTCCCTGGCTTCCCGCCCACGACTTTGGTGAAGACGTTCCGGGAGGACACGGCACCCACACGGCCGGCTCGGCGGCTGGGGTGACCATATCGTCCCCAGCGACGACGGAGGTCTGTGGGAAGGGGAAGGAGCTCAGCTGTGTTGGCGGGTGTGTCGACTCCAAAAATGCGGACGGCGAGGACGACCTCCTCCCGGATTGGGAAGACGTTTACCTGTTCGCGCCCCACGACGCCGTCGATCTGGACAGGCTGTGCCCGCGGTATGACTGCGACGGGCTGGAGGAGGAGTACTGCTTGGGTGATGACGCAGGCAGCACGCTCGCGGCGCACGGAGGGATCGCGAGAGGCGCGAAGCTTGCCATCTTTGACATACTGGACGAGTACTACGGCATCGGGATCGAAATGGCCGGGAACGGCATCTGGGAGCCGGCGATGGAAGCCGGCAGTAGGCTGCACTCCAACTCCTGGGGTAGCTCGCAGTACTGCGAATATCTTCCGTCCGACGTTCTCCGCGACAAATTCATGTACACTGTGAGGGAAAAGAGTGATCCCTATTATGAAGAACGGGATCATCGTCGTTGTACTGGTGCTCGAGTCCTCTAGGCCCAAGCGACGACAGTATAACGTAGAAGGCCCGAACGGGCAGCCCGTGCTTCGCGTGCAATCCTTCGTGCCCCGATGCACGATCAGTCGAGACACCTTTACCGCCTTAAAACATGCCAGGTGCCAGGTATAAAACAATGTGCAGCAATTTAGGTAGATAACGTTTTCGGCATAGCAATTCCCACCCCCTCCGGATTGCTATTTCGAAAGAGAACGGCATCGTCGCATATTCACCGAGCATCACCCCAGCCTCTGCCCGCTCTCCTGTTTGTTTCGCCCCCTGGAACGCCTGCCAACAGAACCCGGAAAACCTGCTCATTTTTGCCGCTGGCAACAGTGGGGGCGGGTTTAACTTGGATGGTTGCTCGATGGACAGTCCGGCGATCGCGAAGAACGTGCTAGCCGTGGGGGCGAGCACCTCTGGGGCGGGGCGGTTGAGCTGGACCGGGGAAGACGGGAAAGTAACGAATGGAACCAATCGTGTCCAGGACATCGATACCGTTGCCTACTTCAGCTCGTTTGGCCCAACGCTTGACGGGCGCATCAAGCCGGAAGTGGTGGCACCGGGAGACCTGGTGAGGCTTTCGGCTGGTCACGATGATGGTGTACAGACTCTTTCTTTTTTTCGTGGTCGTAGCCGCTGTGCTCAGAGGAACGCGCGACGTGTCCGCAAATAATCCTGTAGCGACGTGGCTCGTGGCGGAAACCCCCACTTGTTAGAGCGATGCGTGTGTGTGGGTGCGTGCGTTTAAAAGGGTGTCCTTGCGTGTGTGTTTCGAACGGTGCAGTTGTAACTGAAGTGTCGCTGTTTCCCGCTGTTGTATATCGTGTGCGTTAAATCGCCGAGTTGTATTGTCTTGTCACCGTCACAGTGCCTGCTGTGCCAGCAATGCTGCTTTGGAGTTGTCTCACCCGCGGTTTGTAGCCTTCAACATAGAGATGATTGCACATTTAACATCGACAGCTGGTGTCCCGCAGACAGAGACCATTCGTTGAAAGAAGGTGGGAAAAAGCAGTGGAAGGGGATGAGAGGGCATGGTTCAATTGGTACTCTGCCCGACGGTGGTCACACTGTCGACTATTTTTTCTCGCTAGAAATGAGAGAGAAAGCATCCACGCACGACGCGCTTTGACCACGGCAGTCGTCCCCTCTTTCCCCAAAGTCTGAGATGTGCTTTCATTTCGCGGCTGCCGCCACGCAACGTCAGCCCCAGACGCTACGAGTAGCTCCTAGAAATGGGGCTCAGAGGGAACGAAAGCTCAAACGAAGCATATTGACCTTCCATCCGAACAGCAGTGGGTAGGATGTATGATCAACGGCAGCACAAAAAATAGTGATCCATACGTAGCTGACACGATTAGGTCGTCTCCTTTCTGCCCGTTGTGTCAAGATTTACTCGGCGGCTGGAAGCGGAACCGATGAGTACACTTGCAGGCTGTGGAATTACCCGGGAACGTCCATGGCTTGCCCCCTCGTGGCAGGAGCAGGGGCCTTGGTGAGTGGCGGCATGACACGACACCCGGATTGATACCACCGACTGGGTCGCGGTACATTGCCCAATATTCGAAACTTAAACGCCCAGTTCATGCGCGCGCTACGGCACCGACCGTGGGCGCGGTGTAAGCACCTTGGCACGTATGTGCATCGTTGTAAATAAAACGGATCTCCCGGGTCGTACCATACGAAGATCGAACGCACTACAAGCCTGGGCTTCCCTCCGATTTTCGTGTTTCGTGTTTAACCCACCGGGGCACGCGTATGGGCGGGTGAGCGAAAGTAAGAAGTTTTGTTTATTTTTTTGAATACATGTGGGGGCAACTCGTTTTGTGGGCGCCTCCCCACCCTCGCCCTCCCTGCCCCCCCGGCACAACCACTTGAATCGTGGCAAGTCCAAATAACTCATAGTCCCGCCGTTTCGTGTTTTTAACGGTTTCTGTGCGACAGATTCGGCAGTACTTCAAAGGGAAAACGTTCTACGCTAACGACGTGAAAGCTAGAGGGTTTTGCGATTCCTTTGGTTGCGAGGCGTTCTCACCTTCTGCCGCCACGGTCAAGGTAGGCTTGCCGGTGGGGTCGGGCCCGAAAGAAACGCTTCCTTAGCGCGTGCAGCTTGAGGCCACCGCTCACCTTGCGGAAACATTGTGACAGTTGTTTCAAGGCTAGAGCTGTGCAGTTAATTATGCACCCGACCCTGTGTTTAGTAAGCCGTGAAGCCGAAATTTATTTGACTTTGAGTTCTGATTTGAGCGTTTTAGTTAAGGCGTGCTTGGCGCCACAGTTTCCCTCTCCGCTGTGTCGTCTCACATTTTTACTGACATCTTCATTCCGGGTTTTGTCATATGATTTCCTGTGCCTCATTTGCCGCTAAATGTACACCCTTCGACCCTGATGAACCTCTTGCTACCCCCCTTTCCCCGACCACTCCCCATTCCCCCTCGACTCAAGGCTATGCTGATCAACAGCGCAAACCTCATGGGTGGTAGCACGGAGCCAGATGGGAAACGAGGCTTCGGCCGGGTGCACCTCGAGCCCGGCATGCCGCTCGGGGGGAATGGGAGCGCCGCGCTGTTCGTGGCAGACTCGGCAAACACGAGCACTACCGAACTGGCTTTAACAGAGTACTCCTTCGAAGTGAGCGGCAAGACCGGTCTAGAGCTGCGCGCGACTCTGTGCTGGATCGACCCCCCCGCGACTACATTTTCTGCCATCCAGGTGTGACACCACGAAAGGGACGGCGCGAGCAAGGGGGAGCCCAACTTACTGGCTAGAAAGAAACAATGATCAGATGTCTTGGTTCGTGTTGTGGTGACCAGCGCCCATATCCGATCTCGCGTAGATCTGCCTGCTCCCGCGAACTTTCTTAGATGCGCCCGAACAGCGAATATGTAATTTCCAAGCACACCGACGAGCTGGTAGACCAACCAAGCAGGCCTCTCGTCAGGGTTGGGGTTAGGGCTGGAGTTCCGGGTCCGGGTGGTGGCCGCCGTTAGCCGAAGCCGACAAATAATCTCACCGTCGGGAGAAAATCCCTTACGGGGTTTTGTGACAAAAACCTTACCTCATTGGAAACAGCATCGCTGTAGTCGGGCACGTCCGTGGAAGCTCGCCTGATAGCAGCTGCTACCAGCAGATTTACGCCAGCTTTCCAGATCCCCGTCGCACGAAACTCCTATTGCGGTGGAACATACAACTGCTGTACGTAGTAATCAGGACCAAATATGGTGTATAAACACAGGGGATGTATGTTTTTTTTTTAAATTCTTACTAATACTACAGTAGCCAACCCGCTATTAGTCGCAGGTTCTACTTATAGGGATGGATGCTATATATCGAACGAGATACCGAGTTCGATCAGATACGTCTGGATACATGGAAGAATCAAATCGATACGTACGATTTGGATCCAATTTGTCGAAAAAGATGGTCCAGTATCAGCAAAAGAGAAACGCCGGGAAGCCACGGCCCCGGCGGGGTGCAAAATCCGCGATTCTATACGATAACTACTGTAGATATCGAAGTTCGGTATTTCGATATAACGGAATCTTTCGATACGATATTCAACACTACCTCTGGACCTGCTTCCCTCACCCCGGTTCTCCGGGATAACGCCTCATTCGCAGCTCGTGCACGATCTAGACCTCGCGGTTTACTCCCCCAGCGGCACAAGGTACTCCATGTGGAGCTCCGGAGAAGTGGACGTGGTGAACAACAACGAGAGGGTGATCGTTTCTGCGGAGGATGTTAATGGGGACCCCGGGAAGTGGGGGGTGCGCGTTTGGTCGAAGCGGCTCGCCGGAAGCGACTCGCAAAACTACAGCCTGGTCGTTACGGGCGCGATCGGACCGCCGACAGGGAACAACGGGGAGATCGCGGAGGCTGTACCGGTCTCTTCTTCGTCCGCAAGCGACGAACTCGAGGAGGGCAGCGAACGTGGCGTCTCCGGTGGCAGGAAGTCGGCGTCGCTGTTGGGTGGAGAATCTGTTATTGTTGCTGCTATCTCTGTTGTTGTTGCTGTTGCTGTTGCTGTTGCTGTTACTTCTACTGCTGCTTTTGCTGCCGGTGGTGTTCTGTCGTAAAATGGCGTGTCTCTGGCGCTGTTACGAGGTGACCTCAGGATTGGTCGCCGGGTGGGTGCGACTGCTGGCTTCGTTAGCGGTCGGCTTATTGTCGGTGCTAACGGCTACACGGCCTTCGGTCTTCGTTGAGACTCCGATCGACCAGTCCCTTCGGTGTTGATGGCATGTTTGATATCATCGTGTTAAGACGAACGTTTTTTTTTTCGTGATGCTTCGGCAATCTGATAGGCCTGTCGCTTCCCGTGATGGTGCGCGGATGCATAAGGCAGCAGCAGCAGCAGCAGCAGCAGTTGCAATGCAGCAAGGGTCGAGGTGTGGCTACCACGTGTGTTGAAGCAAGCGAGATGTTCCACGTCAGAGAAAAAACGATCGTACAGAAGACTGCTGCGCCTGGGATGTTGTCTGATCTCTTCGTACCTCAATAGGATAATTTTGATACGGGACTGTATACTGTTGTACCTTTTAGACACGGCAAACGCACTCGCCGTTCATCCGTATCGGTTTGTGGGGGTGGGGGAAAATGGTCTATGATACATTGTTTGCGGTCATGGGAACACGTTAATAATAAGGAGCAGACCACGGACACTCGAATCATTGAGGCCCCCCTTCCCCGCAATTGGAATCAAGGGCTGAGCCCCTAGGTTTGGGTTATCGTTTTACAACCTTCGAAATATCACTCGCCTTGTTTCTAATCATGCGTTATTTGGGCCGTTTGGTGAGACTACAGCGAAGGCCTCGTGTCCTAAGACTGCGACGTTTGTTTGTGTTGCGTCCTTGCTTCTAGCCCACCACAGTCCGCGTGCCTCGGCGTACTCTGCTGTGTCCTTCGCAAACCGACCGACACATATGGGCAATTCGTTGTTGGCACCCTCCTCCCTAAGGGAGGAGTCGCGAGTTGCTGCCAAAATAATACCCGGCGACACCGGCTCGCTCCATTCCGGTGCCGTAAACGTGTGACTCGAGATCTCGAGTGTCCGTGCGAGGGCGTGGCTAACCACAAGTCCTGCGCCCCGTACTATTTTGTTGTCAGTATGTTGCTGATTTCCGCTGGACAACCTTGATACTGGTATTGCTACATGATGCTTCGAAGAAAACCTGTGGCAGCGAAAGTAGGCGTGAATGTCGCCGGCGACAACACATCAGTAGACACCAAAAAAACTTTTTTAGCATAAAAAAGTGAGACACGGGTGCATGAAGGAACGAGAGTACGACACATTCGCCGTACCCAGCCCACCGAGAACCTAGGAGAATACGTGAGACCAGACCAAATACCATGAGTGGCCGTGTCTTGAGTGACTACAACAAGAAATATGGTCCACACCACACACACAACAAATCTCGAGCGTGCTTTCAAAATAAATACTACTGTCTGTGGTGTACCAGGTATGTGTGCGTTTTTTCAGCCCTCTACTAAAACCGCCCGGAGTGAAATACCTCGTACCAGGTAGGGACTAGGCCCCACGGAGAAAAGGAGGACCGGCGCTATCGGCCACTAACAACAGGGTAGGTCTCCTTCGGTTACAATTTGTCGGCAAGAAGGCCCAAAAGGGGTAGTGCGAGCAGTACAAGTCGGGAGCTCGGAAAAGAGATCTCTCACCCCTTTCGCAAACCTGCGTCAGCGTATCGGTGTTGTCATGGATGGGTGAAGCTCCAACTGGACTCTACGAAAGTAGGAGGCGCAAGTCCCTTCTACCAGTATATTACTTGGTATACCTGGTAGACGATACATCGAGTGTGTGGTATCGAATATTTCAGCAATGATTGACGTGTATCGTTCGAGATCCACGATGCGCACGAACCCCGCGTCTCCCACTACTAACCTCTCACATGTCCCGTAAAATAAAACAAAAAATAACGAGAGAATCGACGTTACAATTAACATCACTTTTTTGGTCGAAATACGGCGGCGGCGCGTTCAAGACTTCATAGCGAAGGGGGCATTATAATTAATTTTATTTAGCGTTAGGTATATACGTGTGCTCAGAGGTGTGCGACAAAAATACGAAACGACACCACACTCCTAGGAAGGTCAGAATGAAAAACAAACCGGATCGCTGTGATCACAGGACGAAATGAGCGAAAATAATTTTTTTTTCGTTTTTTGTTCCCTTTTTTTTACTTGGTTTTAGAGACCCCCCCATTTTTTTTTTCGCTGGTCGGGGGGGGGGGGGGGGGGGGGGCTTATTAAAAAAAAAGTTGAGTTTTTTTTCCTGGGATCACAACGGTCCGGTTTTTCCCTCCAATATAGGAGGGGGGGGGTACGTAGTGGCGTCTCTGGGATTCAGATCCGTGCGCACCCTTGGTGTGCTACGAGTACTTTTTGTCGTCGGACAGTTTTCTCCGAGCTATTCTCCGTGAATTTCCCGTACATTTATATGTGCGTATGGGTATCCCCTCACACAATTGCACACAGCAAAATGTGGGAGCGGGGGGGGGGGGGGGGGGGGGGGGGGGGGGGGGGGGTGCGTTTTTTTGCTACCCATCAGGCGCCCTGGTAAAAAATAATCGGCCTGACCGAGGATCAAACTCAGTTCCAGCCACCCAAAGGGTTATGTACGATCTCTCGTACGTAGGCCAATGGAGTGGGATGGCCGGCCTCGACGAGCTGGTTCTTGCCTCTTCCTGGCACAACGCATGTATCATATGTACTGCTGCTGTAACCCAGAGCGCGTACATTTATTTGCTCTTCTTGAGGAAGACCAGACCATCCGCTCCACGAGGCGCATTGAGAGGTAATCTATGGCGGGCCACGCACCCCACGGGGCCTTACCGTACGTCAGTTGGGTGCCGGTACTAATACTACTCTGTACGACCGCGAGGACAAGCCGCGGGGAAAATCCTGGGAAAAAACAACGGAAAAAAAACGAATTATCACCCGCCTAAAACATCCTACAGCAATTGTTATGAACTCCATTTTGGGTTCGCCGCAAGAGCAGGTCTGTCACGACGGGAGACGCCTCTGGAACCGCGACAAGTGGAGCAACCAGGTTAGTGGGGTGCCTTTTAGACGTGTTCATGGATTGGTTTCTTGAGCTTACGCTAAGGGGCCGTCGGGTGTTCTTGATGCGGCGGAGAAATAGAACGAAAACGCCACAACGGCGATGACAGCAGAGCAAGCAGAGTGAGAAAATAAGTATGGCAGCAGCACCAGTAGCAAAGAGCAGAGAGTATAAGCGAAGCGTTTCCACGTAGAGGTAGAACAGAAGCAGCCGTGTGCCCGCTCTGCTCCCTCGAGAATTGCCAAGGGTTGTCCTGAAAGCGCTGCTGTTGCGTGCTGCTGTCCTCTCCTCTCGCTCGCAGCCAACTCGGTCGAAATCATGAAAGTTGGTGCACGTTGGCGAGTTGATGTCTGCCTCTCTCGGTTCCTTTTTTCGGGCGGGAAAAAAATATATACCAGCGTGAGTCGACAGCAGTCGACAGACGACAGGCAGACACCTGGCACCGCTGGGTTGATCATAACACTCAGGCGCAAGCACGACTTGTAGAGTTCTGTAGTAGCAGTGTGAAGAGCATCAAAGACGCGAGGCTTATGTAAACGGGCGTTGGTGCTACTGCTGTTATGTCGACGTACGACGCGAACGGCTTATGCACTCGTTTGCTGGACTGAGCTGCTGCTGCTGTGGCATGACGTTTATTTGTGAAGAAAAAAGCGCCAACGAAGGCGAGGCGAGGAGGCAAAAGCCAAGGGGCAGAGGGGGGGCAACCGGGCCGAGGGGAAGGATGTAGGCACCTGCTTCCCCACGCTGAATGCTGCACGAGCATGCACTCGTAGCCCTACGAGTTTTTTTTATCTGCGTATGTAAGGGATACAGATCGAGCGAGATATATTACTTCAGCTGGAATATTCGGTGCGGTATGTAGAAGCGCGATCGATCGAGTCTCCTCTTTAAGTTCACATGGTGTCGGTGGGCAGTGGGCAGTGGGTCTATTGGGCTGACTGCGGAAAGATTCACGCATGTGCGAGTACGTGCTGGGTGGACCTCGTGCAAATCGACTTCTCCTTATGAACTACAGCCTACAGCAGCAGTAACTATGGATGCACTACTGGTGCCTGATGCGAAGGAGAGAAAATGCTTCAATGCTGTACGTACATACGAGTATCATATGTGCACAATCAATCGTGTTGTTTCGTTTCTTGTTTGGTTTGTTCGTGTTGTGCTCTTTTTCGTGCCAAGGGTACATACCAGTAGAGGTACGCATATCTGGCACGGAACGCATTGCTTTTTTACGGCCTCGTTTCATTTATCGATGTGTCGATTTGCGATGCAGCTTTTCTCTCTGTTGCCACAGAACTTACACTTTATATCTCGAGTAGGAGTAGGATGGAGGATAAGCACGGGTACCACTGTAATAATTCTGTAACAAGTGTGCTGGGTGCTGAAGTCGGTGGGTACCTACCCGAGGTATCATATCATACATCCTTCGTACTGTCTGTAGATAAAGTTGTGAACGCAAAACACATGATATCGTATGATATCTTCAGCAATAGAGTGATACCTGTCATACCTGGCACCGTAATATATACCGTACCTGGTATACGTGAATACTACGTATACACACACTGGTATCCAATTTGCACCACACAGCTGTACGGCATTGCATGGTCTGTTCTACTTACTGCATTACAACGTAGCATCTCTGTGTCCTGGTTTTGTGACCACATCACTTGTATCTCTCAATAGGATGAAGAATCGGCACGGACACTGGGTGTGCTGGATGTCGGCGGGTAGAAAGAAGGGTTCAATGTGAAAAACGTGTTGCTTGATACGAGTAGTATTTATCGATTGCATGCCGAGGTACAGCAGCACAACCGTCAGCACCGCAAGGGTTCTCCGCAAGGCACTGCTGCTTGCGATAGAGCTGCGCTCAACGACCGTAAGCCACAAGCAACATCGACAACCTAAAGACCCCGAGACACTTTCTTTTTTTGTTGTGCGTGCATACGTACGATGTATACGAAAAGCATCTTGAAATAAAATGAGGAGGAACCTGAAACCGCAGAACACGCTTTTTTTTTCCCTGCCCATGTTATTCCATCCTTCCATCCTCCCGTCAGATTCTTGTTTTCATTCGATCGACCGATACCAAACAAATATTTACGGGGGAAGACCATAGTAAATAGGGCCTACGCTAAACACAATATCCTACATATTTCCCTACTTTTACTATTAATAACAATATTTGGTCCGATTCGATTTACTACGGCCCCTCGTAATAACATTCTGCCACGCTACGAGTACTCGTATATGATACATGTACGACACCTGGTATATATTTACAAGAGTACCTTCAGAACTGCACCAAACATTTGAGGACAAACTACTTAGAATTAGCACGGGATGCTTTCTGCAGTGGCGAAACTTCCATTTCCTGCCCCGGGTCCAGGTTATTCCTTATCTCCCTCCGTCGTCACGCCTCCTCGCCTGTCTACGACAATCGCGTGTTTTTTTTTTCGTCTAGCATTGATTGCATCGCCACTTATTTCTGGGAGCCGCTGTCCTCATCAAAAGCTACTGCAGGAGTATACAATAATAGCGGTGGGGGGGGGGCAGCAGCGTCAGGCTAGGCGCTACTTAGAGAAGGGAAGAGGATAGAACAGCGAGAGGAGAGGGGAGAGCTGGTGATTGGGAGAGCGGCGGGGGCAGAGACAGAGACTGCGGGCGAACAACAGCTATGGACGAGCTGGAGTCGGAGGTGTTCAACCTGAAGCTGGCGGTTCAGGAGTACGAGGACCGCCTGGCGCAGCTGTACCAGACGGAGGACAGGTCCAGGTGGAAGGGGCCCGCGACTCTGCTCGTGAGTGCCTCATTATCCGCGTTGGGCGGTCCGCTCGATGCGGTGCTGCTGTTTTCATGTATACCTCTGCTGCTGCCTGTGCTGGCTGTTTGTTGTGCTTGTTGTGTGCCTGTGGCCGGTGTTTCGGGGGGGCGGCGCGCGTGGCCGGGTCGAAGTTGCTTCATCTGGTATCGTCGAAAGTTGCGATTTTTTTCAAGACTTGGAGGACTTTTTTGTAGGAGGGGGGGGGGGGGGGGGGGTCCCTTTCTCCGTTTTTGTGTTTAGTGTTTAGTGTTTAGTGTTTATTTTTCCGGTGTGCGGTAATGAATATCTTTAGGATGTACGTACGTAGAAGAACGTCACCTGACTTGTTGTATTGGTAAGGAACCGCCTCTTCCTTCCTTCCTTCGATGCTGTAGGGTTCTTATCTTTATGATGGTCGGTTGCTTGTCGAGCTCTGAACGAGATATCATGCAGCTGAGCCGCGCTCCGTGGCACATATATATATAGCAGCAGTATCTACCCTGAATAAAAAAGCGTCCAACAACAATCAAGGTGGTTCAGTTCAGTCCAAGGTCGTTTGTTGTTTCGATCCAAGCGTGTTTTTTTGTCGTTGCTTTTTTTTGCTTAAGAACTGGTCACCCGTTTTTGGGGCCAAACTGCTTGGAATTAGAGTTGGAGAAGTTTTTCGGTTCTGAATGGGTTCACTTCCACGATGGTGCTGGGATCTGTTGTTTCGTCATTTTTCATGATTTCATCTCGGTGAGAGAGCGTGAGAGCTACACATTAATACGTACCACTGATTGATGTTTGCTGTTTTTTTTTGTCTAGCCAGCTTGCCGGCGGCGAGACTCAAAAGCAACATTCATTTTTGGCCCTTCATTTTTCCATTTTTTTTTCGCAAGGTGCTGCTGCTGCTGCTGCTGCTGCTGTTGTTGTACCGTTTGATACGTGAAATGTTGCTGCAATAGCTCTTCATCGTATATAGCTGCCTTTTGCTGAATTTAGCTGCCGTATTGCCTTGTTGCAATACCCGAGGGTCAAAAACCTACGCTTTGGCTCAAGCAAGCAGCGGCCACGCCTTCGTCGACTCTCACTACTGCTGTTGCACACTAAACCGCTGAGGTCCTTCCGACCGTCTCCGAGTGCTCCCGACAAGATATCGTCGGCAGAACCTCTGCTGCAGAGCGAGCGAGCGAGCTGGCTGGCTATAGAACAAGCGAACGGGGCGGTATGATGAGAGTCGCAGTTTGCGGACCGGCTATCACCACCCGCCCTCCCGCCCCCCGCCTCCCTGCCTGCCACGTCCGGTCACCATCGGTTTTCGTAACGTCCATATTGGTATCAAAAGCGGTCAGCCAATCAATGAGCTTCTTGAGTCAGTCGTTTTGTTCCCCCTCCCTGCCCGCCACGTCCGGTCACCATGTCACCATCGTTTTTTTTGTAACGTCCATATTGGTAGCAGAAGGGGCTAGCCAATCAACGAGCTTTTCGAATCAGTCGTTTTATTCCCCCTCCCTGCCCGCCACGTCCGGTCGCCATCGGTTTTGTAACGTCCATACTTGGTACCAGAGGCCCGCCAGCCAGTCAACGAGCCTCTTGAATCAGGCACTTTGTTCACCCTCCCTGCCTGCCACGTCCGATCACCAATATGTAACGGCCTATACTTGGTACCAGAGGCCGCCAACCAATCATCGAGCCTCTTGAATCAGGCATTCTGTCCACCCTCCCTGCCCGCCACGTCCGGTCACCATCGGTTTTGTAACGTCTATACTTGGTATCAGAGGCCGCCAGCCAATCAACGAGCCTCTTGAAATCAGGCATTTTGTTCCCCCTCCTTGCCTGCCACGTCCGGTCACCATTTGTAACGGCCTATACTTGTAGCAGTAGCAGAGGCCGCCAGCCAATCAGCGAGCCTCTTTCCACAATCGGTCATTTGTTGATGGCGCCATGTCGGGTCACCACCGGTAAGGGTGCTACCTTTCTGACCGGAAATATAGTGCACGCTTGGTGTTTACCTTAGAGACCAAACGGTGGTTATATTCACGGACAGATTGGCACTATGACGGAGGACCATAGTAAATAGGACCAAATATTGTTTGTAAAATAGGGGAATATGTAGGATTTAGTGTGTACCATAGGTCCTATTTACTATGGTTCCCCGTAATATTTATAATATTTTCAATATACGTATCATATATAGGAGAGCGGTCTTCTTGAGCGCGCTAACGCCTCTTGTTAGTCTTATTGTACTGGTTTTAGTGCAGGAGGACGTTAGGGCGTTCATAGGAAGGGATCAAACCGCGGTTTCCTATGCATACCTGGTACGTACCTGGTATAATACACGATAGCATCTTTGGGTCGCCATGAGTTTGGTAACGCCCAGATACTGGTGCTGTATAAGGTCGCCAGCCAGCCAGCCAATCAACGCGCGCGTCTCTTCAATCAGTTATTCTCGGTATACTGTACCGTAAAGAGGTAAAGAGTGGTAAGATCGCGCCACAGGGGTGCGATCGTTTTTTTTTTCGCGCTCGATTTTTCCGGGACGGGAAGGTTGCCACTTATTGTAAATACTGAACAAGGGTGTTTTCGGAAAAAAACAACATTCGGTATTACTGCAGTAGCACCCGTGTAACGCTGTCGAGAAAACGAGAGCTAGAGCTGAAAAACGATGATAGCACCCCTGTGCGGTTTCAACGCTCTCTTTTAACGGGAAGCTCGTACCATTCTGGGCGAAAATATAAGGACCGTTTACACATTAATATGAATACCAAGCGGCCCTTATATTATGGTCCAAAGTGGTACAACGTATGAAGAAAGAAACGTTGTCTTGACGCGCATGCCCTGCCCTGCCTGGCTGCCTGCCTACCTGCCTGTCTGCGTACCCCCCCCCCCCCCTGATGGTGCTCCGTCTCGAAAGGATGCGGTGTCAGGGGTCAAATGACTATAGGCAAGCAACAAATGAGTACGACCCCCCCCCCCCGCCTGATCGATGAAAACCCGACATGCTCCGTCCCGGTATTGCAGGGATGCGAGGGTCCATGGTCATACGATTACAGCCATGCATCAATATGAAGTACACCCCCCCATCTCCGCCCTCGTGTTCTTGTTCTTGTTCTCGTTCTGGTTGTTGTTCGTTCTTCTTGTTCTTATCTGTTGCCTTGCCTTGTGACAGGTGGACCTGGCAGCCTCTGACCGTGAGGTGGACCGCTTGGAGGACACGGTGGCCGACCTGCGCCAGCAGCTTGTGGAGATCGAGGGTAGCCGTAGGGGGGGGGGCGGGGGGGTATCGGTGGCGATTACGACGTCGATGGCTGCTGCGATAGTCAAGACGGGAGCGACGCAGAGATGTCGCCTCTGGATACGCGGAGAGAGCTTAATTCATGCAAGGTATATACGAGTAATTGTTTTGAACTTTTGGAAAAAACAAACAAACAGGGTATCTGTTCTTTTTTGGCGGGTGGGGGGTGTACTTTGTTTTCATGCTTAGCCGTAGTCGTGTGACCATAGACCCTTGCATCCCTACAATGCCGGTACGGAGCGGGGCGAGGGGACTGGAGGAGTTGGGGAGATTTTTTTTTGGGGGGCGCCGAGGTTCATTGGGTTGCTTTTATATATATAGCCCTGCAACATGGCGCGGTGGTCGATGGCCGTACACAACAGTAGTGCATGCCGTTGTGCATTCTGGTACCAGCATACCAGCAAGCTGCCATGTTTTAGTCAATACTAATAGTAGTGCTGTCAGTTTGGACCAGTGGCAACCTCTGCCCCCCCCCCCGACATAGTATTTTGCCTTATTATATGGTATTAGGTAAACAGCAGTACGCGACACATGTTGAGAATCTAATAATGAAGAATTTTCAGACTTGAGATTTTTGTGGGGAAAAATAAGAATGCTACCTCTTCGCACTGAAAATAGTGTGCAACACACCCAACCCAGTCTTACGTAAGAAGAATTCCAGTCTGACCAAAAACAAGAGATTCTTGACATCCGTCCCGTACGTACTGTAACTAACTCACATGCGTGATAGTAAATTTGGCCATGTCCTTACTAAATATTATGCTTGGTACGTGGCGTACACCGTGTTATGACATGCCGCGCATACCCTACTGTATACCAGGTATAGTATATATTAATAGTATATATTACTGCCCCTTGGAGCAGCCTGGCACGCTCGTAGCATAAGCATACCATCGAAGGTCGTTTTTTCATACGCGCCTATTAATAGTGGGTTTCTGTCCTCTCGCCCAGCCGAAACTAGAAAACCGCGCGAGAAAAACACCTGACATAGCGCTACTACTACGTTCATATATTTACATACAATACAAGTCTAAGGCCTTGTCTTCCACCCGCCCCGTTTTAGTCACCCACTCTAAAGCTGCCCCCCTGGCTTGCGTAGGAAAGCAAAATATGTCTTTTAATAAGAGGCATGCCAAGCAAGGCAAAAAATTGTGCGCTGTCAACGGTGTATATAGGGCCTGAGTGTTGCACCCTAAAAACCGAGTAAGTGTGGTGTCAGTCAAAGGTCAAAGGAATGCCCAATCAAGGCAAAAGTGGCCGTCTTGTCGAAGGGGTGAAAGGGCTGTCTCGCCACTGAAACGGCACCCTCCCCCTCTGTGATCCGTGAGAGGCGTTGGTCGGTCGGTCGCCAGATGTTAGTAGCTTTTGGCCTCAAAAGACGTATTGATAGTACGTTTTTTTTTTGTGGAAGAAAACGGAAAAAAAGAGACACACCAACAACACCGCGACGATGTAGTCGACGACGATGACCACCACCACCACCACCACCACCATTATATGGAGTCCGTCCTTTGGTCCTCGCGGTCAGCTACAGTAAATACTATTTACACCCCCCCGCCTGCGTGCCGTCGCCCCCTCCCATGCTTCCCCCCTCCCCGCCTCGTGTCGGCAGGCCTGGGTAGTGGAACTCCGAGAGCAGGTGGCCGGGCTGGAGGAGGATAACAGGGTTCTCGCGGAGGCGGCCGGGTGGGAAATTTGTGACCAGTCCGAGGTGCGTGCGTGCGTGCGTGCGACCATCCTTACAACTCGGAAAAACTAAAATGTTCCGTGTGGCTAATGAATATAGTATCAGGACTCGAGCATTTGCGTACTTTTTGTTGTTGTTGTTGTTTGTTGTTGTTGTTGTTGTTGTTGTTGTTGTTGTTGTTGTTGTTGTTGTTGTTGTTGTTGTTGTTGTTGTTGTTGTTGTTGTTGAGTAGAGCTTCCGAGCTCTGTGGACATAAATAAATCCGCGAACGGGCGATGAGAGTTTTTCACCTGAAGTTTTTTTTTCTTTTTCTTTTTTTCTTGTCTTATACGTACGTATGCATAATCTAGCACACGTTTCCTCGGTTGGATCTGTAGTGTACACAGATCCTGCTCAACCTCACAATGGCAGGCGAGGAACTAGATCATCTGTTGTAGATAGATAGATAGATAGATACTTCGTAGATAGATAGATAGATAGATAGATAGATAGATCATGATCTGTACCGGGTGTGAATTACTGTAGTTCGATCGCCCGTGCTTCGACTTGGACACACTCTACGATAGAAGTGCACTATGTTTTTGCCTTCTGAGGGAAGTTGCTTGAAGAGCTCTCTATTAATATTAAGCCAAATGTGGATACCAGGTCCCCTTCCCCTAGATAGTACCGCCTCATTACACACAAGTTCAAGGTCAACCAGAGGTTGCCCACTCCGTTCCGTGAAGACCCGAGACACCAACCCACCTCGGTGTGTCGTCCACACCAAACCCGCACTAGAGATAATCTGCCAGGGGCTCCGCCCCACACAAAAACTGATTCAGGAGGAAACTAAAATTGCTACCTGTTGAAATTTTTAGGAGGAAAACTAAAAGTGCTTATATACGTATATATATATATATATATATATATCTGTTGATCTCATGGCCGAAGTATACAATGAAAATTATTGCAACACGAGAAATGGAAGGCCGACGAATTTTGAGTTGACCCATTCAGAACTGCGAAAATTATCCCACACTAATTCCAAGTAGTTTGTCCCGAAATATGTGGGACCAGTTCTTAACCCTTAAAGGACTGGAGTCCCGTTTTGGGGACAAATTACTTAGAATTAGTGTGGATTGTCCCCAAAACGGGACTGCAGTTCTAAAAGGTTTAAGGGGTTAGTTAACCCATTCAGAACTGAAAACAATATCCCACTCTAATTCCAAGTGTTTTGTCCCCAAATTCGTGGGACCAGTTCTTAAGGGGTTAGGGAACCCGGTCATTCAGAAAAAAAATCTGCCAAAAAAAGGTACAGTACCTCTATGATATCGTACCACGCGTCCTTGCTCGTATATGGCCTCATCAAATATGCAGGCAGGTGGCCCGCCCTCGGTGTGACCACGCGTCCTTGCTCGTATATGGCCTCATCAAATATATATATTTTTGTCCATCCCATTTATTATCTTCGCCCTTCCTTTCTCTCTCCTCCCTAGTCGTAACTCAGATCCGGGGTCACAAAGTAGGCTCCTCTCCCTCCTCCCCCACTACGGTTCTTGCCTTGCATTTTTATCGCGAGAAGACTTCAGCCTTTCCTTCCCTCGTCGACTCGCATCGAATTGTGCCTACCCACGCTACTATTAATTGGCGCTCTCAGCAGTTGATTCCGTTTTTTTATTTATTTTTGCAAATAAACTCAAAAGTCCGACCCACGTGAGATTCGAACTCCAGACATCAACGTTCAGAAGCGTTCGAGGTTACCTCTAGACCATCGGGGCGACCGACTATGCAGGCAGGTGGCCCGCCCTCGGTGATACTATATTGTATTGCCAGGGTCAACAGCAGGACGCGAATAAAAAACGGAATCAAACTGTTGACAGCGTCTACTGTAGTAGCAGCGTGGGTAGGCGCAATTCGATGCGAGTCGACGAGGGAAGAAAAGGGCTGAAGTCTTTCTTCCTCGCGATAAAAAAATGAAGACATGAGCCGTCCGTAGTGGGCAGGGGGAGAACGGGCCTACTTTGTGACCCCCCCCCCCCCTCCGGATCTGAGTTACGACTACGACGTATAGGAAGGAGAGAGAAAAAGAAGGGCGAAGATAGTAAATGGGATGGGAACAAGAAACTGAAAAACAAAAAGACGGTCAATCATCCTGGTTATTAAATCATTAGGTGCACAAAGGCCTATTATATACATAGCCCCCATTAGGTCAGCCTACGGGCACGTATATATATATTATACGAGTATATACATTCTGTTTACACGAAGACTAAAGTAGCCCTCGATGACGACGGAGATAGCGACTAACAGGCGTGGAACTCCGGGTGTATGTATGTGCCGGACAGCAGTACGTACCTGGTACGCAGCCTTTAACTTTTTACCTCTCGCCCTCCCCCTTGCGATGTCGGTGTTGGTGTCCCGTGTTTCGGTTGTCTTTTGTGTGTCGTCATCGTCGGCGGCTCGTTGTCGTGTTTTGCAGGTGCAGGACGAGGACGGGCTGATCGTTTGTGCGGAGAAGAGCCAGCGTATTCGATCGATCGACCTGCTGAGCGATAGGCTTAGGCAGCTCACTTCGCGCGTCGGTGCCGAGGGGAAAGGGGACGGTGCCGCCGCCGCCGCCGCCGCCGCCGGGTAAGTATCGTAAGGCGGGATTGGCTATTTTATTTATTTTTTCCTATTAACCCTGAACCCCCCGTTTTGGGGAAAAAATACTTGGAATTAGTGTGGGATACGTTTTTCAGTTCTGCATGGGTTAAAATGGAACCTGAATTCCGTTTTGGGGACAAGTTACTTGGAATTAGAGACAAGAATATACCTGGTACGTGTTTATGTGCAGTAGTGCAGTGTCGTAAATCCGTTGATGGAGGGATGTCTCACAGCCGAGGGAGGGGATGTGGGGAAGAAGCAGGCGACGTACGAAGCTGTAAATAATGTGAAGATGGAGTTATAAATGATTTGATTAGGTTTGGATGGAGGGGAGGGATGGAGGGATGTTTTTCGCAGCCAAGTAAAAGGAATGGGGACAGAACTGGCCCACATATATAACATACCAGGTATACCAGGGTATACTCGTATATATGTTGTAAAATAGAAAGTAGTGGTGCCGTGGATGGGTGGGGCAGTTTTTTGCGATTGAAGCTGCCGCCGTGGTGATTTATGTATACCCTGACACTGCCGCTGAAACGGTCCGACTCTAAATTACTGTAGACTATTTAATACCAGGTAGTAGTTTAGCCCCGAAACGAAATGTGGTTATGCAATATGTACAATACGTGCAGCAGTACTCGCACTGGTACACTACACCTGGTGTCTATTATGTGCTCATAAGAGTACTTCGGAGAGGCAAGAGACGCGCAGCAGGGAGTGTGCACAAGGACAAGGATGGATGTCTTAACAAGCTGCAGACACTCTTGAGTATACGTAGTAGAGAGAAGCGACGCCGCCACATGCCGCAAGGTGTACGTACGCAGGTACGCAGGCGCCCTGCGTACACCCCCGTTACGATTGCCAATCTCGTGCGTATCATATAATATGTCCATGGCACTGGCCGCTTGCGTTTGTCTCCGTGTTTCGTATGCGGTTGGCCCTTTTTCTTTTTCTCGGTTTGTATTATCTTCAAGTGCGGGGAAACATGGAGAATATCTTGATTTTATATATACTCGCAGTATACCAGGTACCAGGTAGTCCCTGGAGGAGTTGCTTATACTTATACATGCGAGTACATCATTTTTCGTGGTTTCACTTTTTTTCTTTTTTTTTGTCGCTGTTGCTGTTGCTCTCGTCGCCGATGCTGTTGCTGTTTTTGCTGCTGCTTGTTGCTGCTGTTTTTGCTGCTGCTGCTGCTGCTGCTGCTGCTGCTGCTGCTGCTTTTGTTGCTGTTTTTGCTGCTGCTGCTTTTACTGCTGTTTTTTTGTATCTCGCTTGCTACGCGGTAGGGGGGGCAGGTTTGCGACAAAGGGAACTATGACGGGTAGCAACGACTTGGCTGGCATAGAAGGAGAAGGTAAGAGCGTGATGTATACACCACCGCTTCTTTTTTTTCCACCGCTTCTTTTTTATCTTCCACAGGCCTGAGTTGGCGTGAATGACACAAGGAGACATCTATGAATTGGTCGTGTGCACTGTGCGTCGACACTCTCGCCCGGGGGGGGCGCGGGGGTGGGTTCATAGCAGCTCCGCTCCGTCTAGTTTGTTTTTTTTCACAGTAGTTCTCGGCAGATATCTGTAGAGATGGGCGTTCTTTCCCCATGGGGTACCATCCAAACAGTTCCCGCAGAAGAAAGATCTTGATTTTTCCCGTTCCCATCCCAAAACAGAGCAGTTTCCCGCGGAAAATGTCTGATTTCCCGTGGTTTTCCGTGTTACTGCTGTGCCGAAAAAGAATGCCCTGATTATTCAGGTTTCTGTACTATTCGGGGGGACCTATAGTAAATAGAGACCGACGGTAGACACAAAAACCTATAATATGTCCCTATTTTTAGTAACAACATTTGGTCCCATTTACCACTACAGTAGTGTTTACTATCGTCCCCAGTTATAGTGGAGTGCACTATTTTCAGTAAAAATGATTAATTTTGATATTTTTTCCCCTCTCATGTTTCACAGGGGTCAACAGACATATAACACATACACACACGGACGTAGACATGGACGTAAGCCACAAGACACGGGGCACAGGCACAGGCACACACACTCTCACACACGCAAGATGAATGCCCGCCGCGTTTTTTTTTTTTTAATCAAGGTCGGGCATCGTTGAAGCCGTCCGATCGCTCTGGTACCGAGAGGCTGCTGGGCGCGCGACCAGCAGCCACCGCCGAGGGAGGGGGAGAGGAGGTCACCGTTGCGGCGTCTGAGTCGGCTGCAGCGGCGGTGAACGCGGCAGCGGAGGCGGCGGTGGCGGCGGCAGTGGTTGCGGCGGATGCAGAGGTGTGTGGCGTGTCCCGCTTTTCACATCTCGCAACAGATCATACAGATCATACAGATCACACAGATCATACATATCCTACATGTCATAAAGATAATTCCCATTTGATGATCTGAATCCTTCAGGGCAGATGTACAGATCACACAGATCATACATATAATGCATATCATATAGATCATTCCCACTTGATGATCTAGATCCTTCAGGGCAGATAGATGTGTGATCTGTATGATCTTTATGATCTTGTATGGTCTATATGGTCTGTATGATCTGTATGATCTGCGTGATCTGTATGGTCTGTATGGTCTGTATGATCTGTATGGTCTGTATGGTCTGTATGATCTGTATTATCTGTATGATCTGTGTGATCCGTGTGATCTAGCTCATGTTGCGGGTGGGGGCCGTATAACTTGTATGGTCTTCGTATGGTAGCACATGTTTCCTGGGCTGGATCTGTAGTTTGTATGAAGATCGTGCCCAACCTCTCGCAACGGCAGATGAGGAACTAGATTATCTACTGTCTGTAGATCATGATACATATGTCTGTAGATGGTCTAGATCATGATCTATCTGTAGATGACCCAGATCATGACATATCTGTAGATGATGTAGATCATGATCTATCTGTAGACGACATAGATCATGATATTTCTGTAGATGATCTACAGTAGATCACGATCTATCTGTAGACGATCTGTTCGAGGTGTAGTGCCACTTTTCGTGGGGACTTCGCAAGCAAAAATTAGTGGTTCCTCATCATAAATTATGGTTCACGTGAGAATGCTTTGAGCGAAACCGAAGTAGTTCCCAGGAAAATATTATCGTATATATAGGCTTGTACGTACGGATGTTTTTTTCTAATCCTTTTTTTTTTTTTTTTTTTTCGTGTTCCAGGTACGCGATGCTGGCGGCGCGGGGGGTCTCTCCGCAGAAGTGAGCGAGAGATTGACTAGGCTGGAGGCGGATGTGCATCGGTGGCAGGAGGCGTGCATGCTCGCTAACGACCAGGTGCGCGCTTGCACCCTGCTGCTGATACTGCTGCTGCTGTTGTTGTTATTGTTGTTGGTGTTGGTGTTGGAGTTGGTGTTGTTGTTGTTTTTGTTGTTGTTGTCGTTGTCGTTGTCGTTGCGCGGAGGGGTGGTTGAATTAAGTACGGCCGAAGTTACGCCCGGCCGTCGTTTGGAGCATGTTAAGAGCACGGCAGCACAAAAGCAGCAGCAGCAGCAGCAGCAGCAGCGGCAGCAGTTGAAGTTGCAGCAGCATCACGTCAGTTGCATCCGTTACAGCGGCAGAAAAATCGGTTGTGGCGGCGGCGGCGGCGGCGGCGGTAGCAACAACAGTAGCAGCAGCAGCGGCGGCAGCAGCAGCAACAGCAGCAGTAGTAGTTGCAGCCAGCATTAGGGCGATACCGGTGTGGTCGCGCTCATGATAGGCCCGACGCGCAGTCTGCTCGCCGTGCTATTTTTCAGCAGGCCAACGGCACAGCAGACAAGCAGATGAACGAGCCTTGTTGGCGGTGGCTGCGGCCTTTCGTTTTTCTCGAACCTTTTTTTTTTTTTGTCGGGAAGTGTCTGTCGTTCGTCCCGTCGGCCAGTCGGTCGCCGCACACGCCGCAATACCCCCCCCGCCCTCCCCTAGGGATTAGACGGTGGCCTCGAGAGGCAAAACAGGAAGGGGATAAGGCACAATAGTCGTAGAGGTAAATTTTCTTCATGTAATGTACACTATTCCTAGTGGTCTCTCTATTCGTAGCGCCAGTATGTGCCAGCGGGGAAAACACCGGCACTACATACTGCTGCGGCAACCGGTACTACTCCGGATCGGGCAATGTGTACTGGTCGCATGTTTTTAGTTTTGAAATGAAAAACTGTGCCAAGCGATTTCACCGGCGCTATAGCGGGCAACTGGCGCTGTTCAACCGGCACTATAGAGGGACCACTACTACCGCTGTATACGTATGGGAAAAAAAAAACGTATGGAGCGCCCAAATGTTGGAGGTGTCTCTATTCGTTGTTAGGGGGAGTAAAAACCGTGCTCCGTCCCTAAAGGGGTGCGTGGTCAATGGTCCACTGACTTAACAAGCAGCAAATGAGGTACGCCCCCCCCCACCCATTCCCCCCTATCCGTGTGTTTGACCAACCACCCCCTTATTGACACGCCTCTCTACATATATACGCATATCATAAGGCCGCGGATGCAGCGGTGGCGGTGGCGTACCATGCCGTGTCCAAGACATTTAAGAAACAGAACGGAAATGTGTCTTAAAAGCGTGTCTTACTCCAAATTGTTTTCGACGGCGGCGGGCTTTATTTACGGCACAAGTCTTAAAACCCCGTTTTTGGCATGCCTTACGTAGCCGCTACATATAGGGCTTAGGTTAGGCTATACAACTGTACAGGATACCTCCTCGTGCTAAGAAAACAGCTATTA
This sequence comes from Saccharina japonica, assembly GCA_008828725.1. Lineage (NCBI taxonomy): Eukaryota > Phaeophyceae > Laminariales > Laminariaceae > Saccharina > Saccharina japonica. The sequence goes on along the minus strand of MEHQ01004420.1, from coordinate 40,583 downwards.
ATAGCCCAGGCTGGATTTCTTACTTAATATACGTAGGGCGCTTTCCACACTAATACCGAGATATGCCCCCTCCACTACTTGCGCCTCCTCATCCGACTCATCGTAAAAGCTAACCTCGGCACCTCCTCCCCCCACCGTGTCCGCCGAGCACGCCGCGGTCGAGACCTGATCATCGCCGGCGCTACCGCCGCTGCCACCGCTGCCGCCACAGCCGCTGCCGCCACAGCCGCCTCCACCACCCGCGCCCCACGTGTCCACGCCAATCGATGTCACCACCACCTTCGGCGACGGCAGGCCAAACCTCTTCGCGGTGCTCGCGCGCTTCTTCCCCCCGTCTCCTCCTGTCTCTGCCGAGCTCTCGGTCTCGCCGCCCTTGTTGGCACCCTTCTTCGTGCCCGCCAACCGAGATACTTCCTGCTCCTGCTTCTGCTCCTGCTTCTTCTCCGCACCGCGCCCCTCCGTTGACCTTTGCCCTTCACCACCCTTCTCTGGTACCACGTTCGCCGCAAGCGACGACGCCTCGCCCGTAACATCCCCCGAGCCTTCCGCCACCGCCGACTCATCCCCTTCTCGCCGCCGCCGCAGCCGCCGCCGCCGCCCCTCCTCCTCCTCCTCCTCTTCCTCCTCCTCCTCCTGTGTTGACGAGGACGCCTTCCAGGAAGCGTCGGCGCCGGCGTCTTCTCCTTCGTTTCCCGGCGGCCCCCTGTCGTCGTTCTTCTGGGTGTCCGTGCTCGCCAGGATGGCCTTCCACCCCGCGTTGACCTCCGTCGAAGAAGACCCAGCGGGGCTGCTATCGCTGGGCGCGCTTAGCTCTTCTTGGTTCACGCGCCTTTCGCGTCCGAGTCTCTTGTCTGCTCTTGTCTGCCCGCAACCCTCTTCTATCCTCTCGTGGAAACGCGTTCTGAGAGTGAGACTTGCGCTCACGCGATACTGGGGGGTACGGGTCCCTCGGCGTGCGTGCTTGCCGATTGGACGTCACTCTCCGCTTCGCGCCAACAAAAATCTTCCTGCTATTATCCATTACGGTTTAGCTTGAAAAAAACTAACGGTGTGGCTCCTCGTCCCCCAACCGCGCGGACTATGTTTTCACGCCCCTTCAAACCGCAGTCTATCCGTGCCAGCCATCTCATAAGAATTCAACCGCGACACAACCAACGTCCTTATATTGCTCCTCACGTCGCTCAGTCCAGAGCAGGGCCAGGCCAGGAATGAGGGGGGGGCAAGGGGCCGGGAGCGGAGGGGGCGGGGCGCGCTGGCGTTCAAATGCATGCACAAAAATACGCGGAAAAATGTCCTTGAAAGATCAACGGAAGCGGATCCCGGAGCAGAGCTTTGCGTGCTCTACTAGCTGGTAGTTTGAGACACACCCACCCACCCATCCACCCACTCCACCAGCCACCCACCGCATCCCCACCGCATCCCCACCCACCCAGCCCGTGTGTGTGACGTTCCTCTCGGACAACGGACCTGTCACGCTTGTAACGCGGAGCCGTCAATCGCGCGTACGACGCACCTGCTGAACGCCGGTCTGATAAACCCCGCCCGCCGCCGCCGCCCCGCCCCTCTTCCTCTCCCTCTCCCCCAGCATCGCGGTCAGCTTCAGAACAGCGGCCTTCTTTCTCGCTTAGCCGGCGCGCTGTCTCGTCTCCAAAGGTCTTCATCCCCGTAGCTGCAAACGTCCGGGCAAAGCGAGAGAACGCACCGGGGGGGGGGGCAGGGACAGGTGGTGAGGCGCGGAGGGGGTCTGGGGCAAGAGACAGGGGTGAGGCGCGGCGGGGGGGGGGCGGGGGGCGTTACTCATTTATTGCTTGCCTTTAGTCGTTTGGACTATGACCACGCATCCCGTTTCGAGACGGCGCGGGGGGGGTACTCATTTTAGTTGCTTACCTCAGTCAGTGGACCATTGACCACGCACCCCTTTAGGGACGGAGCACGGTTTTTACTCCCCCTAACAACGAATAGAGACACCTCCAACATTTGGGCGCTCCATACGTTTTTTTTTTCCCATACGTATACAGCGGTAGTAGTGGTCCCTCTATAGTGCCGGTTGAACAGCGCCAGTTGCCCGCTATAGCGCCGGTGAAATCGCTTGGCACAGTTTTTCATTTCAAAACTAAAAACATGCGACCAGTACACATTGCCCGATCCGGAGTAGTACCGGTTGCCGCAGCAGTATGTAGTGCCGGTGTTTTCCCCGCTGGCACATACCGGCGCTACGAATAGAGAGACCACTAGGAATAGTGTACATTACATGAAGAAAATTTACCTCTACGACTATTGTGCCTTATCCCCTTCCTGTTTTGCCTCTCGAGGCCACCGTCTAATCCCTAGGGGAGGGCGGGGGGGGTATTGCGGCGTGTGCGGCGACCGACTGGCCGACGGGACGAACGACAGACACTTCCCGACAAAAAAAAAAAAAGGTTCGAGAAAAACGAAAGGCCGCAGCCACCGCCAACAAGGCTCGTTCATCTGCTTGTCTGCTGTGCCGTTGGCCTGCTGAAAAATAGCACGGCGAGCAGACTGCGCGTCGGGCCTATCATGAGCGCGACCACACCGGTATCGCCCTAATGCTGGCTGCAACTACTACTGCTGCTGTTGCTGCTGCTGCCGCCGCTGCTGCTGCTACTGTTGTTGCTACCGCCGCCGCCGCCGCCGCCGCCACAACCGATTTTTCTGCCGCTGTAACGGATGCAACTGACGTGATGCTGCTGCAACTTCAACTGCTGCCGCTGCTGCTGCTGCTGCTGCTGCTGCTTTTGTGCTGCCGTGCTCTTAACATGCTCCAAACGACGGCCGGGCGTAACTTCGGCCGTACTTAATTCAACCACCCCTCCGCGCAACGACAACGACAACGACAACAACAACAAAAACAACAACAACACCAACTCCAACACCAACACCAACAACAATAACAACAACAGCAGCAGCAGTATCAGCAGCAGGGTGCAAGCGCGCACCTGGTCGTTAGCGAGCATGCACGCCTCCTGCCACCGATGCACATCCGCCTCCAGCCTAGTCAATCTCTCGCTCACTTCTGCGGAGAGACCCCCCGCGCCGCCAGCATCGCGTACCTGGAACACGAAAAAAAAAAAAAAAAAAAAAAGGATTAGAAAAAAACATCCGTACGTACAAGCCTATATATACGATAATATTTTCCTGGGAACTACTTCGGTTTCGCTCAAAGCATTCTCACGTGAACCATAATTTATGATGAGGAACCACTAATTTTTGCTTGCGAAGTCCCCACGAAAAGTGGCACTACACCTCGAACAGATCGTCTACAGATAGATCGTGATCTACTGTAGATCATCTACAGAAATATCATGATCTATGTCGTCTACAGATAGATCATGATCTACATCATCTACAGATATGTCATGATCTGGGTCATCTACAGATAGATCATGATCTAGACCATCTACAGACATATGTATCATGATCTACAGACAGTAGATAATCTAGTTCCTCATCTGCCGTTGCGAGAGGTTGGGCACGATCTTCATACAAACTACAGATCCAGCCCAGGAAACATGTGCTACCATACGAAGACCATACAAGTTATACGGCCCCCACCCGCAACATGAGCTAGATCACACGGATCACACAGATCATACAGATAATACAGATCATACAGACCATACAGACCATACAGATCATACAGACCATACAGACCATACAGATCACGCAGATCATACAGATCATACAGACCTTATAGACCATACAAGATCATAAAGATCATACAGATCACACATCTATCTGCCCTGAAGGATCTAGATCATCAAGTGGGAATGATCTATATGATATGCATTATATGTATGATCTGTGTGATCTGTACATCTGCCCTGAAGGATTCAGATCATCAAATGGGAATTATCTTTATGACATGTAGGATATGTATGATCTGTGTGATCTGTATGATCTGTATGATCTGTTGCGAGATGTGAAAAGCGGGACACGCCACACACCTCTGCATCCGCCGCAACCACTGCCGCCGCCACCGCCGCCTCCGCTGCCGCGTTCACCGCCGCTGCAGCCGACTCAGACGCCGCAACGGTGACCTCCTCTCCCCCTCCCTCGGCGGTGGCTGCTGGTCGCGCGCCCAGCAGCCTCTCGGTACCAGAGCGATCGGACGGCTTCAACGATGCCCGACCTTGATTAAAAAAAAAAAAAACGCGGCGGGCATTCATCTTGCGTGTGTGAGAGTGTGTGTGCCTGTGCCTGTGCCCCGTGTCTTGTGGCTTACGTCCATGTCTACGTCCGTGTGTGTATGTGTTATATGTCTGTTGACCCCTGTGAAACATGAGAGGGGAAAAAATATCAAAATTAATCATTTTTACTGAAAATAGTGCACTCCACTATAACTGGGGACGATAGTAAACACTACTGTAGTGGTAAATGGGACCAAATGTTGTTACTAAAAATAGGGACATATTATAGGTTTTTGTGTCTACCGTCGGTCTCTATTTACTATAGGTCCCCCCGAATAGTACAGAAACCTGAATAATCAGGGCATTCTTTTTCGGCACAGCAGTAACACGGAAAACCACGGGAAATCAGACATTTTCCGCGGGAAACTGCTCTGTTTTGGGATGGGAACGGGAAAAATCAAGATCTTTCTTCTGCGGGAACTGTTTGGATGGTACCCCATGGGGAAAGAACGCCCATCTCTACAGATATCTGCCGAGAACTACTGTGAAAAAAAACAAACTAGACGGAGCGGAGCTGCTATGAACCCACCCCCGCGCCCCCCCCGGGCGAGAGTGTCGACGCACAGTGCACACGACCAATTCATAGATGTCTCCTTGTGTCATTCACGCCAACTCAGGCCTGTGGAAGATAAAAAAGAAGCGGTGGAAAAAAAAGAAGCGGTGGTGTATACATCACGCTCTTACCTTCTCCTTCTATGCCAGCCAAGTCGTTGCTACCCGTCATAGTTCCCTTTGTCGCAAACCTGCCCCCCCTACCGCGTAGCAAGCGAGATACAAAAAAACAGCAGTAAAAGCAGCAGCAGCAAAAACAGCAACAAAAGCAGCAGCAGCAGCAGCAGCAGCAGCAGCAGCAGCAGCAGCAGCAGCAGCAGCAGCAGCAGCAGCAGCAGCAGCAGCAGCAGCAGCAGCAGCAGCAAAAACAGCAGCAACAAGCAGCAGCAAAAACAGCAACAGCATCGGCGACGAGAGCAACAGCAACAGCGACAAAAAAAAAGAAAAAAAATGAAACCACGAAAAATGATGTACTCGCATGTATAAGTATAAGCAACTCCTCCAGGGACTACCTGGTACCTGGTATACTGCGAGTATATATAAAATCAAGATATTCTCCATGTTTCCCCGCACTTGAATAATACAAACCGAGAAAAAGAAAAAGGGCCAACCGCATACGAAACACGGAGACAAACGCAAGCGGCCAGTGCCATGGACATATTATATGATACGCACGAGATTGGCAATCGTAACGGGGGTGTACGCAGGGCGCCTGCGTACCTGCGTACGTACACCTTGCGGCATGTGGCGGCGTCGCTTCTCTCTACTACGTATACTCAAGAGTGTCTGCAGCTTGTTAAGACATCCATCCTTGTCCTTGTGCACACTCCCTGCTGCGCGTCTCTTGCCTCTCCGAAGTACTCTTATGAGCACATAATAGATACCAGGTGTAGTGTACCAGTGCGAGTACTGCTGCACGTATTGTACATATTGCATAACCACATTTCGTTTCGGGGCTAAACTACTACCTGGTATTAAATAGTCTACAGTAATTTAGCACTTGTTGTGCTTTAGAGTCGGAGCGTTTCAGCGGCAGTGTCAGGGTATACATAATTCACCACGGCGGCAGCTTCAATCGCAAAAAACTGCCCCACCCATCCACGGCACCACTACTTTCTATCTTACAACATATATACGAGTATACCCTGGTATACCTGGTATGTTATATATGTGGGCCAGTTCTGTCCCCATTCCTTTTACTTGGCTGCGAAAAACATCCCTCCATCCCTCCCCTCCATCCAAACCTGATCAAATCACTTATAACTCCATCTTCACATTAGTGACAGCTTCGTACGTCGCCTGCTTCTTCCCCACATCCCCTCCCTCGGCTGTGAGACATCCCTCCATCAACGGATTTACGACACTGCACTACTGCACATAAACACGTACCAGGTATATTCTTGTCTCTAATTCCAAGTAACTTGTCCCCAAAACGGAATTCAGGTTCCATTTTAACCCATGCAGAACTGAAAAACGTATCCCACACTAATTCCAAGTATTTTTTCCCCAAAACGGGGGGTTCAGGGTTAATAGGAAAAAATAAATAAAATAGCCAATCCCGCCTTACGATACTTACCCGGCGGCGGCGGCGGCGGCGGCGGCACCGTCCCCTTTCCCCTCGGCACCGACGCGCGAAGTGAGCTGCCTAAGCCTATCGCTCAGCAGGTCGATCGATCGAATACGCTGGCTCTTCTCCGCACAAACGATCAGCCCGTCCTCGTCCTGCACCTGCAAAACACGACAACGAGCCGCCGACGATGACGACACACAAAAGACAACCGAAACACGGGACACCAACACCGACATCGCAAGGGGGAGGGCGAGAGGTAAAAAGTTAAAGGCTGCGTACCAGGTACGTACTGCTGTCCGGCACATACATACGCCCGGAGTTCCACGCCTGTTAGTCGCTATCTCCGTCGTCATCGAGGGCTACTTTAGTCTTCGTGTAAACAGAATGTATATACTCGTATAATATATATATACGTGCCCGTAGGCTGACCTAATGGGGGCTATGTATATAATAGGCCTTTGTGCACCTAATGATTTAATAACCAGGATGATTGACCGTCTTTTTGTTTTTCAGTTTCTTGTTCCCATCCCATTTACTATCTTCGCCCTTCTTTNAAAGAAGTGGAAAAAAGAGAGGGGAGGGGGAGGGGGGAGGGGTCGGACACCTGCTCCGCGAGGAGGAGCGGCAGCAGAGGCTTCACGACCGACTGTGGCGGCAGCAGGATCAGCATAAGCATCAGCAGGAGGAGGAGGAGCAGCAGCAGCAGCAGCAGCAGCAGCAGCAACAACAGCAACCGCACGGCGAAGGTCATTCGGATGTAGCGTCAGCAGAGCAGCAGCACCATCTGCCGGCGATGGCCGCTGTTGACGAGGCGGGAATGACGCCGAGCGAGGGGACGGCATCTCAGCGCGGCAGCGGCGACAGCGGCAGCAGCGTAGGTAGCGTGGGTATCGGCGGTAGCATTGGTAGCGGTGGGGATGGTAGCGACGGTGGTAGCACCGGTGGCGGCGGTAGCGGTGGCGCAGGCGTGACCAGGCAAGCGGCGGGCTCGGGCCACACCATAGACGGAGATTTTTCAGGGTCGGACGAAAGCGCCTTGCAGCGCGCCGACGTGGCCGCCCGCCGCGCTGAAGCTTCCGCCCACAGCGCCAAGCTCTTCGCCGACAACGCCAGGCTTGATCGCGCGGCGGCCGAGTTAGCGGCGGCCAAGGCTAGCGCCACGGCGGTAGAGCCGGCGCCGGAAGCTGTGGTGGCGGAGGCAGTGGCAGCGGTGGCAGCGGCCGCGATGGCCCCGTGTCACGGGTCGTTCGGAGATGAGGCGCGCTGGGTGCAACGACCTGCACCTGTTTCGAGGCAACCCGACGCGGAGGTAGGTGCTGCCGCTACCGCTGGCGCCGCCGCCGCCGCCGCCGCGGCCGCGGCCGCGACGACGTCGTCGGTGACTGCAGAGTATCGGGTAGAGTCTTCCGCGTGCTTGGCGCCGGCGGGCGTATCGCTGGAGCTGTCGACGACTTCGGATAACACCGACAGGCGCGCGGCTCGGATCGCCGAGCGGGTGAACATGGCCGCCCGGCTTGAGATGCTCGCGGCGGCGACGGCGGCTGAGCAGGCGGCGTGCGCCTCCTCCTCGGCAATAGACCGTCGGGGCCGGGGTATGCCCACGCCGTGGAAGGGGACGGCGACCGGCGGCGGTGGCAGTGGCGGCGAAGGTGGTCGCCAGAGACACCGTTGTCGTCAGTTCAGCTGGGGTTTCGAGATCGAGAACGAACTTGACGAGCTAGACCGGGTGGCCGCTGTCGTGGCCGAAACGCAGAAGAGGAGCATCATGGTCTCGAGGGGCGGTGGCGGTGGGCTACGAGCCCCCAGCCACCTGGCGGTGGATTACTGGCAGAAACCGGTGGCGGCGGCAGCGGCGGCGGCGGCAGCAGCAGCGACTTCCACCGCTACCACCACCGCTACCGCCACCACGACGGAGACTACCGTGATGGAGGTGGCGAAGGAAGCTGCGGGTGCAGCCGGCAAACGCGCCAGAGGCCCGTCCGGGGCGAGGCAAAGCAAGCCTTATGCTGCGGCTTGCGATAGTGCCGATTTCGCGGCGTCATACCATGCGGGCAGCGCTAGGGGAGGGTTCGCTGGGCGAGCCAGCCGCGGCTCTAAGGCTCCCGGAAGGGTTCCCCCCGGAGAGTACGACTTCGTTGCGTCTCGTGACTCTGTCATCAGCCAAGGGTTTGGAGCGGTAGCGGCAGCGGCCGCAGCGTCAGCAGCGGCGGCTTCGGCTAACCTCTCTTCCCGGCGGGTGTTCGATGCTCCGAGAGCTAGGCATGGCGGCGGGGACGAACGTCGCGACGGCGCGGCTGCCGCGGCGTACAGCAACAAACCGGGGTACCTGTTTGGAAGCTACGTCGCTGTGATGGACGGCGCTGGTCGTGGCATCGACGGCGGGGACGTCGTCACCGCGCCGCAGCGCCGCCCCCACCCCCCCCCCACCTCCACCTCCACCTCTGGCTTTCGCCACCGCACCAAGAAAGCCGCTGGGGCCTCCGCTGGCAGTCGGCCCCAGAAAAAGACGAAGAGGAAAAGCCAGGGTGGCAGCGGTGCCTCTGCCGTTTCTGCCGCCGCCGCCCGTCACGTTCACGGAGGAGAGTTCTGTTCGAGGACTTGCGCGTGTTCGAGTTGTCCCTGCGCGGATGCCACGCCAGCGCCTATGTCGGCATGCCGCGGGCGTCGCCGACCTCTCGCCGTTAACTCGAGACGGTGAGTGGAGGGCTAGAGGAGCGAAGGCTGGGGGGTGGTGGTGGTGGTGGTGGGTGCTGTGGTGGGGGGTGGGGGCGTTGGTGGGGGCTGGTGGGGTGATTGGTGGCTCATCGCACCGGGGTTGTTGGGCACGCGATCGCTTGCACTTTCGATCGTTGGTGCGGTAAATATAGCTGGAGTGTTCAGAAACTTTTAGTCTTGCGGGTAGAGCGGAGCGGGAACGGTGGCGGGTTGGGCGGTGGTGACGCTGCTGTGCCGCCGCACTTCATTCAGGCACGGCCGGAGGGGGGGGAGTGCCATCGCTGGTATATACTGAACCGGTATGTATGGGCGTTTTCCGTTTGCATGTGTTTTATTTTTTTATTTTTTATTCTCAGCCGGAATATGGTGTGCCTGTAGTACGCGAAGAGGTCCGCGCTTGGAGAGAAAGGCGTCGATAGAAATATTACTGGAAGCTGTTCGTTTGTTAACATTAATTTATTTATTTTTTCCGGCTGGCTTGGAGGCTTGCTTGCACGAGGATTTACGTGGTTGGTTACTGGGTCGGCCATGGGTTATTTTGCTGTATACCACTATATATAGTAGTAGGTACCGGTATCGTTCGTTCCCTGTGGCACACGAGAGAATGCGATCGAACGAAGTAAAAGACGCGCGGGCGGGGGGCGGGGGGAGGATGCTTGTTGTCGGGCTATTTTTGTCGGAAAATTCGTGCCTCTAAGCACAGCAAGCAGCAGAAGAAGCGGGTGCGATGGAGATGTCGCCCGCAACAGCAGCTGTAGTAGTAGTAGTAGTAGTAGCATTGTTACGATAGCAGTACTTGCGCAGAGGACAAGCGGTAGGTAAAGTAACCAAGAAAGTATTACGCGCACCCCCAAAAAGCGGAGCTGGCAATTGGATGTGACATCGATGGGAGAGAATGCGAGAGCGCTTGTATTTGTTTGTTTGTTTGTTGTATTTCGTCTCTTGCCATCGCGTCTGTCGTTGTTGTACTTGACTTTTTTTTGTTTCTCGTGCATGTTGTATGTTATTTTACTCTGCGTTTGTTGACCGGCAGAGTCCTCGTGGAAAGGCCAAGATTTTCTTTTCTTTTTTACGTTCATCGCCTACCGTTGGCTGAGGTTTTTGTTTCGCGTTTGGTTTCAATCTTCTGACTTGCTGTACGACCGTATATATATATATGGATGCTGGATACGTCGTCGCCGTTTATATATCATGTCATGTGTGGACGTTTGTAGATCGTCTGGGTTCCGTGTCGATCGGTGTGTACGTGTGTACGTATGATATCAATATGCTGCGAAGGTAGTACATACAGTACGTACATGTATTTCATCTCATCGCCGCCCCAAGCGCTACTCGCGGACCAATTATGAAGAGATCGTGGGGAGCACTCTCCCCAAAGATAACTCGAAAACAACAACTACTCGGAACAGCGTTCATGTTGTGGCACCATTATCCTCCTATTATACGTACAGCAAAAGGAAGACAACTCGACAAGGTACTGTCTGCACTACTAATGGGAGTGCATGCCAATTCATGCATCATCATGGTGGTCATCATCGTCATCATCATGATCGTTGTCATCGTCGTCATCAATCATTATCATTCATTCATTGTCTTTTTCATCACCGTCGCCATCGTCTTGTCTTATCACCATCATCGTATTCATCATGGACATCGTGATGTTTGATTATCATCGCTATCATCGCCTTGAGAACGAACGATTTTTCGATTTTTCTCTTTCCTCGTGTCTTCTTTCTTGTTGCTTTTTGCCTTGTGTTTCTCCCTTTGTTTCCTTTTTCACTCGCCTCTTGTATCTTCTTTTTTTTTGTTGCTTTTTGCGCCATGTTTCTCCCTTTGTTTCCTTTCCCCCCCGCCGTACTATGCCGGTGTCTTCCTCTTCTCCGTGTTGCTTCGTCCGTGCCGCAGTTATTACCTGTTCCTGTTGGGCACGTATGCTTTTCTTTGGGGAGCGCTTCTGTTTCCTTGCGTAATTCGTATTCTGTTTCGTTTCATGATTCGTTTCGTTTCATTGTCTTTTTTTTGTTCCTATTTTTCTGGTTTGGCTCGTCGTTGTGTTTTCGTACCCGGTACGCTGGCATTTCACTTGGTTTACCCATTCATTTGCGTTTATTTTGTTTTGGTTTTTCTCTGTTTCACAGCATGTGACCACATAATTTGTACCTGGTATCTCTCTAGGATTACGAATCAGGACAGAGACTGACTGGGTGTACTGATGATCTGGTGTAGTTGGGTAGAAAGGAGAAGGCAGCACACACACCCCAGAGAGTAAAAAGAAGACAACACACACACCTCAGAGAGACGATGCGAGGCTCAGCATTAGTATCACCAATCTCCATCATCAGCCAAGGTGCCAACCAACCTTCCCCATAAACTGGCGTGAATCTAGACACCAGGGTAACGTTTTTTTTTTTTGTTTTTTTATTTTACGGTTTCCCAGCCTGGCGGTCTTTAGAATCATTTGGTGCGGGGTTGGGAACACCGCTCAAACTTCCGCACAAGGGGAATGGATATATCACGTAGGGAAACCGTGCCGGGGATGAAAATCAAAAAAGAGAGGTCAATAGGACAATCATACCATTATTGGTTTTTGAAAGTGCGCCTTTCTTTCGTAGGGTCCTCGGGCGAGGAATAAAAAATAAGAGGTGAACCGGAAAACCCCCCTCCTGCACCCCCTCTGCAACAATGGGGGGTTAAAATAAACCAACCTCCCTCATGCACAGATGTGGGGTAGACAAACACATCCTCCCTCTGCACAAATGTGGGGGGGTAAAATAACAACATCCCCATTGCAACAAATGTGGGGGTAAATAAACACATCCCATCTGCACAATGTGGGGGTAAATAAACACATCCCATCTGCACAATGTGGGGGTAAATAAACACATCCCATCTGCACAATGTGGGGGTAAATAAACAATTCCCCTCTGCACAATGTGGGGGTAAACACATCGTCTTGGAGGCACGGAACAATGTAGTATGTACTCGTAGTAGTAGTAGCAAACCCCACCAGGTGTCGACAGCACGGTACGCCTACGAGTACGAGTAAATGATGTGCTACATTCTTCGATGTCTCAACAACAAGGATTTTTTTTCACCTGCCTTGTGCAAGGAGGGGAGGGGGGGTTCCAGCCACCTGTGGTTCGGAGGCTGTACGGATACATTTTGCAGTGTGCATTCCAGGAATTGGTGACCGCACTTATTTTCACTCAATTAAAGTACTCGCAGTTCTTTTTACGGACGGGCCGAGGGAAATAGGAAATAACCAGAAAACGGTATACCGGGGGCGTTTTGTGCCAGTGTGACTGGACCAGCTGGTGCTGAAGGGGACGCCGAGCTATGCCAGAGCAGGGCCGGTATATAGCGGACAACAGAAAACGAAAAAAACACACACACAGGTACGAAAGCAGTCACCCAAGTACCAACCGACCGACCGAGCCACGCACCAACCGACGGACACACGCACCAACCGATCAACCCACCCACCACGTACTACAGCAGCAGCACAGCGTACCAACATCAGTATGTAGCAAGCAGTAGATGTGAGGACAGTTCGTACACAGCAGCAGTCCTCAAAACAAAACTGCAAAACAGGTCAACCACCCAACCACCCAGAGCCACCCAGCCACACACGCCAGAGCGCGGCCGGTATAGCGGACAAAACAAATAAAATGCCAGCATCGATGCAGAGCCTTGGTAGAACTACTATGTCGGCACCCATGTGGAGCCCTTTTGTATCGGACAAAAACTAAATAAAAACTCCATTTTTTCCCGATTTTTGTTTTTCGGGGCTTTTTATCTCGAAATTAGTGTAAAAACGGCTACCTCGCCCAGTTTTGAGTCGTTTTCAATTCTGACCGAAGTTCTATAGATATTTTTTTTCATTTTTTTGGACTCTTTGAACAGCAATATATTGATTTTAGTGTAGAAAAAAATATCTTGAGATTAGTGTGAAAAAATAATATCTTGAAATTAGTGTGGATTATTTGATTTAGTTTAGTTTAGGGGTTAGACCCCAGGCGGGAAAGCCCTCCGAATGCGCTGTGAACCTCCTACTTCCCGCCGATCCGCCCTGTTCCAGAGGACGGAGCGAGGCGTCCCCTGGAGGCCGCCTCCCCCGGCCCCCCGCTCGCCGAGTTCGGAATCGGGGCCCGCTCTCTCGGCGGGGTCACGAAGGGCTGATGCGTTCGTCGGGCGCGGCGCGGGTGCGGTGCCGATCGGGGTCGGGTGGTATGGAGCCGGTCCCCCGCGGGGCATACCGAAACCGGCATAGTCGTGAAGATCAAAAACGGCATCATCATCACCACCACTACCGAAGCGTTATATAATAAAGATAAGGATACCAAGAAGAGCTCCATGCTTCAGGAAGTGGTAAGTCGCCACGTATCTGTCTTGCGCCGACGCCACCTGCTCAGAAATAATCAGCCAGCGCGAGGACTGCTTCTTCGACGGTGGCAGACACGTTCCGCCGTATGAATATTGTTGCCGGAAGATGAGGCGTCCGTCAGCACCCTAGGAATACGCATCGCCCACTGCCAATTGGTGCGCATTTGTTACCCGTCACCTGCATCACAGTTGTTGCGGGCTACGTACTGCTGTAAATGGGAGCTGCAAGAAAATCACAACGTTTTTGTGTTTTTTGTTATTATTTTCGGGGCTCCTCGATTCGACACGGCGAGGGTGTATGGAGGGGTGTATGGGGGGGGGCTTCAATTATGTATGACATGCCCGGTAGACTGCGAGAATACACGGGAGCTGTGTGTGCTTTGCTTGTGTTCAGTTCGATACGAGGTGCCCTCAAGAAAACAACTTGTGTGCTGGCGAAACACATCATTGTGGGGAGTGTTATTGGCGGGACGTTGTGAGTGTGTTTGGTTGTCATTCTAGGGCGTGACAGGCCTGACGGGGTTAATAGGGATGAGCTACAAATGCCACTCATGGTCATTGTTGAAAAATACACGTGTTGAAGTAACATCAGAATGCAGACAAGTCCACCTGGGACGTCGCATGTCGGTCTTCACCGTGGCCGTGGCATCAGTCAAGTACCTAAACATCCCTGGGATAAACAAGCTTTCCTCCTATGCTACGTGTTCCTCCGCATATACATATATGTATGTGCGATACCTCACAACTAACTGCTTACAGCACTGCACTCTGAGCATATTCAACATCCCCCCTGCTCCATGTACCAGTACGTCGTATACAGTAAGCTTTCCACCTATTATGTCACGTATTCCTCCGCATATATGTGGCTGTGCGGTACCTCGCAACTACTTACGTACAGCACTGCACTCTGGGCATATTCAACAGCCCCCCTGCTCCTTGTACCAGTACGTCATATACAGTAGTATAGCCACATTTCATACAAAACTTAATTCGAACAGATGATTGAATCACGTGGGAAACCTCCTATATAACACACAAACCAAATACACTCAAAACCCCTAGTGAAGCCCCTTCACACATCATCAGCCCCCTCAGGGAGTGGTGGCCTACATGGATCGGTATTAACTTCGAGCTGGTCACGGGGCACGGCGCAACTTGCGCATCACCCTGGGGATCCTCGAACACCAGCGCAGTCTGTGTCCCCACTGCCGGCGACATGCAACACCCAACCTGCTCCAGAGCATTACTTTCATGGCCTCCACCTCCGCCATTGCAACGTTCCCTGCTTGCGTATCGCTATACACGCACGACACAAGCACGAGCTTTAACCTTTAACAGAGTCAATCTAGAAACAAACCCTCCTGATGACCTTTCACTGGCGACGGGCTCCAGAATCACCCAGGATATATAGTTTTGACCTTACTGTGAAGGTGTCACTCACTCCGGTCGTTTCCTTGCTGCAGTGGCGGTCCCTGCGCAAACCGGAAAACAGTTCCTTCCCCGCGCTGCCTCGCCGTCTATGAACAATACGAGCCGCCCACAAAATATGGTGTCGTCGTCCGCAAAAAATATGTACCTGGTATGAAATAACTGAAACCCCGATGCATCCCGGGCAGGATCCGGTAGGAACATCGTACTGGCGCTACGGGCCTCCCAAAAACAACAGACTCGTCGCAACGATATGCAACCTGGGGCGCAATAGTGAAAACCGCTGATGACGGTTAGCCCCCAGGGCAGGTGGAGAAAAATGCTGCAGCAGTACGAACTGTTCAGAACGCCGAGTAGGACCCCCTGTCTCCCGGAAAATCGCCTGTTAATACCTGCCCCGTTGTACACCACGGCTCGTGCAACACTGTTGTCGTCCTTGCTGGAGAAAAAGCAGAAGCAGCCACGAAAAGTGGTGGCAACAGACATACCATCGCGCCGGCGCTTGTTCCACCTGCGGATATCACAAACCGAGTGCATGACCGTCGTGGGCCTTTTGTGGGGTGGCGGAACCAACAGGACGAGAGTACACAACCACCTCACCGCGCGAGCAGGCATACGTACAGCTAAAGAGTTCAGCGCCATGCTGTTTGATGCGCCCGAATCGTTATACCGTCGAACTCGGCACGGAAGACTGCCAACATTGGAGAAAGCGTTTTGTCATTGCAATCAAGGAGGAAACCTGATTTTGTTATTCAACAAGCGTAGCAGCGGTAGCCGCAGCCGCCGACGACTTGAAGCCAACTACTAGCTGAAGCTTGTCCGCCGCTCGCACCCGCACTAGAAGTTCCACCAGAGGTGCCGACATATAGCAAGTAACCCCCCCCACCCGGGAATTTAATTTAAGGGGGGGGTCAACAGGAGAATACAGGAAAATATATCCGGTGTTCCAAAATAGAAACTGCGTTCCTCTCATGGTGAGGATAAACGACACGGCACACCTAATACACCTATCTACACGAACCTATACCTACCGTTTTTTACGGACATCTGTTTATTACTATATAGAGAGAAAGTACCTGTGCGAGCGGCGGTCGCTGTCCTTGCCAGATCGACTATCGGCACCCTTGTAATTCCTGGTTTCAACAGGATCAGAGGTTTACGAGGGACGGATAGGCGGAGGGCGGGGGGGAAACGGGCGATAGGATGTGGATGCACACAATTATCATAACACACATGGACAGTGGCGTTTCCCTCGAGCATACGGCGACGCTTGTCAACGGTAGCCCCTGCATAATGGTGAGTCAAAACTGTAACGGGTTCACCCTAGTCATGCATCAACGCACCTTCCAGATCCTGGCTTGTTGTTCAAGCTCTTCGGGGGAGATCAGTGCCTCGAGCTCCGCTGTTGTCGTCTTCAGTTGAGACTTCGTCTGATCTTTCAATTCTTGCAAAGCCTCGGCCTCGCCGAACCCAACCCCGAACGAGCTCGCCAGCGCTTTCGCAAGGTGAGTTCCGGCCGCCGCAAGAACATCGTAATGCGGCGTGCCCCCCTTCACCAGGGCCAGCCCAGGAACGCGCGGATCATTGGTGAGGCCACAGTAGTATTCAGTGTAGTCCTACGCCGGGTATCAGGGGAGCGATATCGAAGGGCAGACCGAAGGAGCAGGCTGGGATAATAAATTGGTAATGCTATCGTATGAATACATCTTTTTGTTTTCGGAAAACTGCGGACACGGAATGCCTTTCTCGTTGCTATTGATAGGTATAGCGCGCTCACATATTGGGGGCGTCGCGCGATATACCTTGCCGGCGACAAATGTTCCAAATTCCCGCGAAATAAAACACACCAAGAGAGATTCCATGTATTGAGTACGATATGTGCCATTAGGTGGACGGCCGTTTCTGTTTACTGGGAGCAGGAATAGGGAATAATAGCGCTGAGCGCTTGAGCTTGGTTTCTCGCCTCCAACTTCAGACGGCGGTCGATCTCCTGGCGCACTTCGTCGGGTGCTACGTGCCCAATCGCCCCCTCAGTGGAGCGAATGCTGTCGGGTGTTAAAGCCGCTACCACCACACCGACGACAAGGCCCAGCCCCCGCCCCGGCCGCACGGCGTCATCCGCTGGCATGCCAGCCGCTTCCCCTGCCTTCGGCAAGCTAGCGGAGAGAGCGTGCGCCATCCCGATGTTGAATTCGACGCTTTCCCCCATTTGTCGAAGCTTCGTCTGTATTGGTGTTTCACGATGGGGCGATGATAAAATAGTGCTGGTCAATTGGCCTGGCTGGTTTGCGGCAGGAAAAATGAAAATCGGTGATCGATCAAATCTCCCAGCGGAAGAAACACCTCAACCGCCAGGGGGGGGGGGGATTGCCACTCTGGAATCGGCCGTCGTTCAATCGGGACCAAGGCTCCACGTCATTTGCCTAACGTGCGTGATTTCGGTTACACTTACACTTCGTGTATTCACAGAGCAGCCGCACGAGTCTGCTTGGGTTATGTGGGAATATTCCACGTCGACCCACCGGTTCAAGGTAACTACTACAAGATAATGGGGAGACCGTCGTCCGAGTTGCGTCACCCACTCACTATCCAACCGTCCAGCTCCAACCGCGCACCGCTTGCCCATGATCGGCGAGTTACTCATTTCTGTATCACAAAACAGCTGACAGGCTTGCGCGGTTCGTGCCCCGGTCGAGTGTGGATCGCTTCACACAACACACTTGTACCCTCCCATTCCCATACCTAAACACGCGCGTATGTAGAGACCCTGCCTCGCCGGCACACCAAAACGGCAAACCAGTACGCACGCAAACCGCTCACCATGTCGGCGACCGGAAGGCTCGTCGGAGCAGTTGTGACATCGAAGGCACGTGCTGCAAGCGCTATGCCCCACTTCAACTGGAGCCACGCTGGCTCGCCGCCCTCCTGCTGGGCACGACCGCACCCGGCCTGAGACGGCCCACGCAGGTCTCGGACGACACGAACGGCAAGCGAAAAGCCATGTTCCGGCTCTGGACGATCCCATGTGAGCTTCAGCTCGTCGACGTACCTGATGAAGCGGTCAGTGTACCTCTGGAGATGGGGACGCGAGTAAGTTCTGCGATCAGCACTGGTGTCTAGGTAATATGGGGGGAAACAAAAAGGCACCGACGGCGCTGACGGATGATAACTTAGTATGCTGTTGTGTTTGCCTCTTTTTAACCCCTCGCTCTTGGGGGATTCAATTTATAGGGGTACCAGCAATGCCTGCAGTACGTGTATACGGCACAGCACGGGCAAAGGGAAGACTATAAGAGCAACGTGCTGCATACAAGGTATTATACGATGAAAAACAGAGAGATGTGGACGCCACTTCACCTGATAGTCGACGCCAATGGTGCGGAAGGCCCCGCCTGGCCGGGCGGCTTCCTTAAGCCGGGCGATGAAGGCATGCAAGGTCCCCGGAGTCTGCACCGCCCAAAGAAGGGAAGACACCATCCATGCAGTTCCGAAACAGTTCCCATCAGGGTCCACTTCGAGACGGTACGCTCCCCCGAACCACGCGTTCGCACCGAGGATTGCCGGCTTCCTCGACTCGAAAAGACGGTCCACCATCGTGAGCCCCGGCAACTGTCGATATCTCTGGTAGGAGGAAAGGGCGGGAACCGGCGTCACGAACCCGTGGCGCGGTCATGGACAACCTCGAACTCTGCGGTGTATCGTACGGACGTTTTTGCCTTCAGGTGGTCATGCCTGGCCACTTTGAAGTGTGGCCACGCCGTTAATAGGAAAATACGAACGTCCTCCACGATGCGAGGGAAGAAGCTTCGGTAAACACATGAGGCGGGTCGGATCAAGCCCTCCGGCGATCCTGGGATATAACCGAGACCGTTTGCGCGTAGTGTGTGCTCGGCTCGTGGCGGGGGGGGGAAACTATTATTGTCCAAACGAGAGAAGAACGTGGTATTTGTATGCTCGGTATTAATACTACCAGGAATAGCCGTAAGAACGTAACCCTACAAGGTGTGTACAGACAGGAGGTGCGCACGCGGCAAAGTGGGAGGGGCGGTCGCGTGCATACCATACGACGCGAACGACATACATACGTGTAGCATCATAAACCTGGGAAAATTGAACCGATTCAAGCAAACTCAACAGCGGGGGAAAACGAGGCTAGCGACCCCGCAGGAAGACGTACTACACGCGATCCACACTCGGCTACGCCGCGTCGTCGCGCACCGTTGCACGCTCGAAGCCAACTTCCTTGCGGCTGTCAATAGTTACCTGGACGGAGCCCTCCGGGGCGGGTGCCCTTCCCGGCCGCATAACAGACGCCCCCGTGGCGGGTGTCTTTCCAGACCTCACTTCCCCTCCCGGAGTTTTGATCTGTTGGGGGTGAGATAAGGTTCGAATATTGTACGGAACACGAGAATAACGAAAAAAAAGGGAGATGGTCGGCCGATCGCGCGAGACCTGCGAATCCTTACTGCAGTTGCTGTAGACTGAAGGCCGACGATCTAATTGCGCCAAAGAGAATAATGGGCTGTTTGTAGTAAGATTCGAATCCTACAAGGTACCTCGTAGAGACAAAAGGTGTGCACGGCTGCAGAGTGGAGGGCCCACGGCATTATTCCATTTGTTTTATGTACTTTCATGGAAACTTCCCTTAACCTTCCATAACTTCCGATGAAACTTCGTAGAAGCGTCCATGGAAGTAGACCGAGGGCGGGGGGAACGGTCGCGTGCATACCATACGGCGCTAACTACAGCATCATACACCTGCTGGGAGAAAAAAAATCGGTTCAAGCGAACTCAAACGCGGAAAAGCCGAGGCTAGCGACCCCGTAGGAAGCCGTAGTGCACGCGATCCGCTTTCGGCTACGTCGCGTCGTCTCACAGTTGCACGCTTGAAACCAACTTCCTTGTGGCTGTCAATCGTCACCTGGGCAGAGGCTCCTGCTGCGGGTGTTCTTCCAAACTTTAAGCCCCCTCCAGGCGTTTGGACCTGTTGGGTTAATTTATATTAGGATAGTGGGCGGAACACGGGAAGAACGAAGCGAACTGAATTGTTCGGCCGGGCGCGCGAGATCTATGAACCCTGGATACGTTTGTTGTGCACCAAACGCCGGCTATCCAATTGTGTCAAAGAGGACGATGAGATGTTTGTAATAAGATTCGAACCCTACAAGGTACGTACCCACAGAAGATGCACAAGTTGCAAGTTGGGGGATCCACCACATTATTTCACTCAGTTTAACTTCCTCCATGGAAGCTTCCATTTTTTTTCATAACTTCCATGAAAGCTCGTGGAAGCTTCGATGGAAGTAAACCGAGGGTGGGAGGGACAGTCGCGTGCGTACCATACGACTCGAACTACAGCAGCAGTGTTATTCGCACAGCTGGAAATATCACACGGATTCAAGAAAAAACGGAATACACCTGGGAACATTACACTGATTCAAGCAAACTCGAACGCGGAGAAAGCGAGGCTAGTGACCCCGGAGGAAGCCGTACTGTACGCGATCTGCTCTCGGCTACGTCACGTCGCCGGGCACTGTTGCACGCTCGAAACCAAATTTAGTTTGTAGTAAGTTTCGAACCCTACAAGGCACGTGCAGACATTAAGGTGCGCATGCGGCAAGCAGGGGGGGGGGGGGGGGCGGTCGCGTGCATACTATACGACGCGAACTACAGCAGTGTCAATACACCTGAAACTATTACGCTGGTTCAAGAAAACCCCAAAAAGCGGGGAACGCGACGCTAGCGACCCCGCAGGAAACCGTAGTACACGCGGTCTGCTCTCGGATGCGTCGTGTCCCCGCACCATTGCACGCTTGGAACCATTTTATCCTTGTGGCTGTCAATAGTCACCTGGGCAGAGGCCCCCACTGCGGGTGCCTCCCCTGGCAGCATCTTCCCTCCCGCCGTTTCGATCTTTTGGGTGAATTTCGGTTTGTTCCGTCCACTACTCTGGACGAAATTCACCCAACAGATCAAAATTCCGGGAGGGAATATGCGACCAGAAAAGGCACCCGCCGCGGGGGGCTCTGCGCAGGTGACTATTGACAGCCACAAAATAAATTGATTCCAAGCGTGTAATGGTACGAGGACGCGACGCATCCGAGAGCAGATCGCGTGTACTACGGCTTTTCCTACGGGGTCGCTAGCCTCGTTTCCCCCCGCTTTTTAGAGTTTGACGGAACACGAGAAAAAAACGAAACGAAAGGGGATGGTCGGCCGAGCGTGTGAGATCTACGAACCTCGAACGCGGTTGCTGTACTCTGAAGGCCGACGATCTAGTTGCGGCAAAGAGGGTGGTGGGATGCGTGTACAGCAGTGAGATTCAAATTCTACAAGGTACGTGCAGACAGAAGGTGCGCACGTTGCGGGGTCTATGGGGGTCCACGAGATCATGTCACTTTTGTTTATTTAATTCCATGGAAGCTTCCACAAATGTCCATACTTTCCATGGAAACTTCCGCGGAAGTACATTTTTTTACCGTGGAAGTTCGTGGGAGATTCCATGGAAGTGGATCGAGGGTGGGAGGGACGATATCGTGCGTGTACCATACGATGCGAGCTACGTACAACAGTATCATACACCTGGAAAGGAAATACTGATTCAAGCAAACTCAAAAGCGGGGAAAGCGAGGCTAGCGACCTCGCAGGAAGCCGTACTGTACGCGATCCGCTCTCGGCTACGTCGCGTCGTCGGGCACTGTTGCACGCTCGAAACAAACTTCCTTGCGGCTGTCAATAGTCACCTTAGCAGAGGCCCCTGCGCCGGGCGACCGTCCTGACAGCAATCCCTCTCCCGGAATTTGGATCTGTTGGGGTGCATTCAAGTTAGAATAGTGGACGGAACACGGGAAGAACAGAACGCAAGTAGACGGGCGGCCGAGCGCGCGACTTCTACTAACCCTGAAAACTGCTGCTGGGCAACAAGGTCATTGCGTCAAATACAAATGTTTATGTCTTATGAGATTTCGCGCACACCCTCTCTCAAAATATGCTTGCACGAACAGGGGGGCGCCGGCGTCGTTTGCACTAGACGACATTTTCCTGCGGTGACCGGTGTGCTGGTACGACCAAAAGAAGACCACTGGAGACAGAGTCGGCGAACAGCAGACAGACGCGTCATTTATTGTGTGACAAAACAACCCCCCGACATATAGTGCAGGGTCTCTTGCGATGTGAGCGGCGTTTAGCAGCTCCGTAGCGTCCGTTCACCCTCTGAGCTTACAATATGCTGATGCTCATCTCAGCAGGTTAGGTACCTCGACGTACCAACCATTGATACCATGCCGAGCAGTGAAATCCGCGGGAGCAACGTCTTTTTTGCGCTATAGTAGTAACATCCTACCTGTGGTACTCCAGTACACGGACAGAACGTCGGGAGGAAAACACATCGACTCGGACTATTCGGCGAATTGCTTGAAGATGCGACGAAGTTACTTATTCAGATGACAACGAAACAAGACTTCACCATCCTTGCTTGTGGCACAATGCAGCAAGACACGACACCGTCGTTGCGGCTGGATTGCACCCGAGGCGTTGGCCCCTCCCGCTGGGCTCACTCAACACACGTACCGCAGAGAGTGCACTCTACCCTCGGCTGCACCAGACACTACTCTAGTTTAGTCATAGTACAGTCAACGACCTCACCTTCCCTTTCGCCTCAGGCGCACACGCCCTGGCACCTGGGCCAGGGTAGGTCGGTGGCGTATTGGTGGCCCTCCCACCATGTCCCAGCCGCGTTGTCCCCCCCTGCAACATTTTGACACCACGGTAGCCGTACGCATACACCGCCAGGTAACGAATAGATACCGTGACAGAACGATATATTTCGGGGGCCCCAACACGCTAGCGCAAAGGCGCAACAGATAGCAGATGCCCCGGCCTGTGACTCAGGGGTCCAGCGCCTTTTGAGCAACGCTACCATACCAGTACGTATTTTCTGACGACCGTGCCCGGACAAGTAAAGTATCGGCAGCACACGTTACGCCACGAAAAAATGCTATTGACATTATGCTCGTGAATTTTGTGACCGCTCTGCATGATCAACCAATCACGCCCCCTCTTTTTCTTTCTCACCGAGAATCCCCGGGCCGTGCTCCCGACCGACATCGAGCCGGCACTTTGGTGCTGCACCTCGCGGCCCACCGTGAAGCACATGAGGTCGGGCTTCTTCGTTCCCCGAGCATGCTTCGGCTGACACTGCTACGCTCACGGCAAACAAAAAACAAAAAACGTGGCACAGGCATCGAGGGAGGGTTGGAACGACTAAAACATGGTTCAGACACTAAGTCACGAAGAACAAAAAACAGCGTTGGCCACTCAAAGACTCTCATGAATCCAAAAGCACACGCCTTCGTTCTTCTAATCCGGGGGTCAATAGCAATCAGGAGCCATTACACCCGCACAGTTTTTTTTGTACATTCCAAGTATTTTTAGTAAGCGTATTTGGTCCTGATTACTATGTGTGATGTCCCCCCGTAATAGTTTTGTACATTTCAGTATTTTTACTAAGCGCATTCGATCCTGATTACTACGTGTCTTCTAGACCGCACCTTTCTGCGGGGGTTTTCCGCCTCTTTGACGAGCACCGCGCCTGTCGTCTCCCGCGTCGCAGGGCTGGGTTCTGCTGTGCAGCTGTGCCCCTTCACTGTGTCCTGGGGGGCATCGTCACCAACGGAGACCTCACTCGACGCACCCCCTCGACCTGCGTTGAGCAGCTTGTCGTTAAAGCGGTCGGAGCTGTACGCCGGCGGCTTGTGGCCGGCCTTGCTCGCACGGTCATATCCCTTCGCCTCCCTCTTGAGCCTGTTGCGCTCCCGCCGCTTCCGGCACTTCTCGGCATTGGAAGGGCCCTTCGAAGTCGCGGCTTGAGACTCATGTGTGCCACACTGACCTAGTTCGACCTCCGGTTCTCTCCCAGGCGACGAATGAAGCCCGCCGGTGGCGTTGGCATCTCTAACGCCAGACGCATCGCCGAGGCTACCCGTGACGTCGAGCGAAGCTGCCTGTGCCACGTCACTGGCCTCTATCCGTAGAGGGGGGGGAGATAGCCCCGAGGCCCCGCGAGCGAACGCTTCCGGAGCAATGGCTGCGGTTTTATCGATCCGGTGGCTGTTGGCGGTGTGCGCCCTCCATAGCGTCAGCATGACCCGGGCGCGCCGCTTGAGGCAACCCAGACGGTGGCGCGCAGCGGTTTGGATCGCTCGGTGTTGGCGTCCAGCTGCATGTGTCCTCCATCGCGCCAGCACCACCCGGGCGCGTCGCGCGAGGAAGTCGAGGCGGTGGCGTGCCGCGGCTCGGCAATAAAATTCTTCCCGAGCAAGCGCAGCGGTTTTCTTTGCTCGGTATCGGCGGGCAGCGGCATGCCCCCTCCACAGAACCTGCACCAGTATAACAGAAGCTCTTTTGTGCGCGAAGCGACGAAGACAGCGGCGCGCCGCGGCCCCACGGGCGAGCGCCTGCAAACAAATGACCGCTTTCTTCGCGGCGCGGTGCCGGTGAACGGCTGCTATAACAAACCGCGCAAGCGTCTGGTTGGCTTTCGCTGACCGCAAGTTGTTTGCTTTCGCTAACCGCAAGCTGTTTTCTTCCCTAACATGATCCATTTTCCTCCATCGGATCCTGCGGTAGGTGAACAAAAACATCATAGTAGCTGCTAACCCTCCGACGAGCCCTCGACTTGTCATCGAAAACTCTATGGCGGCACAATTGTCCTGTGCCCCGCCGACATTGTAGCCAGAGACTACTGCCGGAGGAGGCGCTGCATCCGTTACGCCGCGAAGAGCAGATGGATACCACTTCGTGGCGGGACCGGAAGCCGACGACGTCGGGCTGGTGCCGCGCAGGGTGCTCTCCCCCTCTCCATTTGGTCCATTCCCGGTCGTGGGCAATTCCACTTCCGGGAAAAGGAGCGTGTGATGCCACTGTGTGGCGGGACTGGAAGCTGAAGACGTCGGGCTGGTGCCGCGCAGGGTGCCCCCTCCCTCTCCATTCGGCCCATCACCGGTCGTGGCTAATGCCACTTCCGGGAAAAGGCGTGTATAATCCCACTTCGTGGCGGGAGTGGGAGGCGAAGAATTAGCGCTGATGCCGCACAAGGTGTCCCCCCCCTCTCCATTCGGCCCATCCTCGGTCGTGGGCAATGCCACTACCGGAACAAGGCACGTCTTTCCCCCCCCACCCTCTCCATTCGGCCCATACCCGGTCGTGGGCAATGCCACTCGCGGAACAAGGCGTGTCTTAGCCCCCCTGCCCTCTCCATTCGGTCCATCCCCGGTCGTGGGTAATACCACATCCGGCACAAGGCGCTTTTGCTTCCACTTTGCGGCGGGAGTGGAAGCCGAAGACGCAGAGCTGGTGTCTCGTAGGGTGCCCCCGTCCTCTCCATTCGGCCCACCCCCGGTCGTGGGCAATACCACTTCCGGAACTAAGCGCGTCTTCACCCCCCCACCCTCTCCATTCGGCCCATTCCCGGTCGTGGGCAATGCCACTTCCGGAACTAGGCACGTCTTCACCCCCCTGCCCTCTCCATTCGGCCCATCCCCGGTCGTGGGCAATGCCACTTCCGGAACAAGTCGCGTTTTGGCCCCCCCGCCCTCTCCATTCAGCTCGTCCCCGGTCGTGGGCAATGCCACTTCCGGAACAAGGCGCGTCTTAGCCCCCCTGCCCTCTCCATGCGGCCCATCCCCGGTCGTGGGCATTGCCACTTCCGGAACAAGGCGCGTACTTGCCCCCCCGCCCTCATCATTCGGCCCATCCCCGGTCGTGGGCATTGCCAATTCCGGAACAAAGCGCGTCTTTGCCCCCCCACCCTCTCCATGTGGCTCATCCCCGGTCGTGGGCATTGCCACTTCTGGAACTAGGCGCGTTTTTGTCCCCCCACCCTCTCCATGTGGCTCATCCCCGGTCGTGGGCATTGCCACTTCTGGAACTAGGCGCGTTTTTGTCCCCCCACCCTCTCCATTCTGCCCATCCCCGGTCGTGGGCATTACCACTTCCGGAACTAGGCGCGTACTTGACCCCCCACCCTCATCATTCGGCCCATCTCCGGTCGTGGGCAATGCCACTTCCGGAACAAGACGCGTCTCCGGCTCCGAGTGCGACCATCTTGGCGTTTGTGAATGATCACCCTAAGCAAATGCCAGCGGGAACGGGAATACCACTGTTCAGAATACAGACAATCGGCATTCAATCACCACCGAAGAGCAGGGGGAATTGCTCGTACTGTTGTACTGAACCATCGAATACCGGCGGAACCTAGGGGATACAAGGGCGCCGTATGTCGAAATGTGATATATTTCTGACAAACATGTCCTGAACTCCATGCATACATCTATTAATGGCGGTGGCCGTGATCCTCGTTCACGGAGGTTTGTCGTCTTTCATCGATGGGACGGCTGGAGTTCTGGTCATAGATACAATGGTGAGCTCAAGTTCGAGCTCCGCTGAACTCCATGCATACATGGAGTTCAGCGGAACTCGAACTTGGTCTGACCATTGTATCCGTGACCAGAACTCCAGCCTTCCTATCGATGAAAGACGGCAAACCTCTGTGAACGCAGATCACGGCCACTGCTTCCTCAAGCAGCGCGCGCCCCCCCCCGGCGCACCCAGCTGCTGGGAGCCATGCACGTGTCTCCAGCCTACAGAGGAGTACGATATGTCGAGCAAATTCGCTCGTCGTCAAATCATTGTATTTCGCCAGATCAGTTCGGTGTGAAGTGCAACGGAAGCCTAACTTTTTACAGGTTCTTCAATAGCGCAGTTGTTGCCGTCGGCTATTAATAGTAAGTCGAAGGGAGAAGCGACGACGTGTCGCATCAACATGCTCACGGCCAGCTACGTACGACGCGACTGGCAAGCACGTTGGGGTCCGGCCTCGCTGACCTGCTATATTATACGTGCGATCGTTTTGAGGATGGCTTCAACAAGCTGTTCTCACGACACGATTTGATCGAATAGTGATGTAACTTTCCAACAAGCATCTCCGGAACGTCATCGGTACACCGAACAATACAGCGCAGCTTGGTCTAGACGGTGGCCGCGGCCAACAAGACGGGTGTTGCCCCCTGCATGGGCACAGTCGGTGGCGCAGCCTCAGCTGCGGCCGCGCCGTATCGCACCCGTAACGGGCGCAACCAGAAAAAAAGTCACGTCCGTGTCTTTATGGGTGCATGGGCGGGACAGCACGGCCCGTTCGGCGATGGCACCGAGTGTATAATGGATTGAGTTGGTCGTTCATTCAAGAAACGCGGGAGGTTAGGCTCGCCCTGCAAGGGTGGCCAATGAGAGTCCTGCTGCACAAGGCAAAAAAAAAACGCCCACGAGCACGCCGGAGATTTCGCCTCCTTACCGAGACAATCCGTTTCGTTACCTAACCGCCGATTTTCCTAATGGAGAATCGCCTTTCCGAGGAGAACGATGAATCGAAAATATTGGGTTTTTGTATTGTAAGAGATGTACTTCCATCACAGTCAAAAATTACACCGTGAACTATTGTCATCTTGTGACAGCCGTAGATGACAAAAAACAAATCGGCATCGGCCGTCTCAAGATATCGAACATCCAAGAAAATCGGAATTCATGGGCGAGGTACCTCGCCCCTAAATACCAATTCCCTTATATATCCTCTGTTTTACGAGCCTGTCAAGTCTGATTTCGATTTTTTTTGTGATTTGATACCTACCATCGAGGAACAAATTTTGATTGTGAGCGAAATGCAATTCTTAATAACAACAAACTACTAAACTCGATTATCATTCTTCTTGGTAAGACAATTATCAATTAGGACAATCGGCTGTTACCTGTACTATGTACGTGGTTTGGACCGAGCGTCCTCGCACCTATGAAAAAAATCACGCGCGGCAATGATCCCGCGCAATCCACTACTGTGGATGCTGGAAGGACGTGAGCCTCGAAAAAAATGGGCTGTCTGCGTTCGATGATGGCCATCGAGGCAGCGCAGCGAAAAACAGGCCCCCGTTTAGAACATTGTGCCACACGCAGGGTTCTTTCGGTTCGTATTTCGGGGGAGCGTAGTAAACAGGACCTAAGGTACACACAAAAACCTAGATATTTCCCTCTTTTTCCTACAAATATTTGGTATTATTTACTATGGCCCCCCGTAATAATCCGGAAGGAAATCACACACAGCGAACGTAGAAGCGACAGGATGCGTAATTTGTGCTACTGTAGGAAGAGAGACAGACGTAGATGCAAGCACATACTGCTGTAGTCGAGCAAGAGAAGAGTCGATTTACTCACAGGCACGGCGTTTGTTGGACCGTACAGCGGGCATTCGGCTCCTTCCGGCTTGCTGCTCATGGAACAAGCGTAATGTATGCACGAGCGGAGAGGAGGGGGAAAGGGACGGGGGGGGTGGGGGGAGGGGGGTACAGGTGCGAGGTCAACGTCCGTGTTGAGGTATAGTACCGAAGAAAAAAGCAATTCACTCCTTCATGCGATCGCGTATATTACGTACCAGGTACTCGCTTTTCAGATTGCTGGGGGGGGGGGGTAACGATATGGTTTCGATCGTCTGGTTTTACGCCGCGTAGCACTTGACTCACAGGAAGCGCCATACCCGGAGAGGGGCGATAGATAAAACGGTAAATGCATGCATGCACATTACTTATGTGTAAGAATACAATGGTTTTCTCGCAGATTTTGTTCCAACTTGATTTCGCAAGGGGCATAATGTACCCTTGGCGAAAAGTGGTACGATTTTGTTTTTTCCTGGAACGATCCTGGAATGTGCAATACAAATGGGCGTTTCGCCAGATAATTGTGTACATTTGGTTATTTTTCGCCCGATCTGCAGACAAGTAGTTCATACCTGGTATG
The DNA here is from genome assembly GCA_008828725.1 of Saccharina japonica. NCBI lineage: Eukaryota > Phaeophyceae > Laminariales > Laminariaceae > Saccharina > Saccharina japonica. The sequence continues at coordinate 11,888 of MEHQ01004420.1, read as the reverse complement.
TATGATGATCGATTTTCCCCATGGACAGCACGAACGCGGTTAAACGACCGGGAATGGAAATATCATCGTAACACCGTTTTATCGGTACATATTGACGAAGCAGGGCCGTCATTTTCACAATGTTCCCGCATCAAATTTTGTGTTTTTCCACCCCGTTGTTTCCAGGGCAGTCCTCGGTACTTTGTTTTTCATCCAGGTCGGTTGTCTCGGGGCGGGAGGAAATATTCACGAGACTTCATGGCATCTTTTGGGCCAGACTCAGCATCCACTGGACACCACAGGACGGTATCCATTACTTGCGGGACTCCACACAGCATCTTTTGGGCGGGACACAGTATCCACGGGACACCACGGGATAGGATTAATTAATCACGGGATTCCACGGGGTTTCTTGCGCGGAATTCAGCAACCACGGGACACCAGTAGAGCTGTGACTTGGATTACTAAACATCGCCAACTAGGCATTCTAGTAAATTCGAGCGATGCCAACTATCCGACTTGTTGGGCTTCCCCTGTCTACGTAACGCATGCTTGCTACGGGGCGCACAGGTCACCGTGAGACCACTCCCTGAGAGATCGGGTTGAACGGGGGTTCGGAATATCATTACTTCTGCGGGCTTGCACGGCGCGGGGCCGAGCAACCACGGGACTTTACACTATTTCGGGGTACTTGGTTGAACGGGATCGGGATATCGATCTTATCGCGGGGATCAGTTTGGACGGGATCGGGATATCACAATCTGCACGGGATCGGTTTTGGGCGGAAAGGAGAACTCTTTTTTTTTTTCACGGGATCGCGGGATCGTCCCGAGTCCCGTGAAATCTCGCGGGGAAAATCCCGAGGCCTGCCCTGGTTTTTTCGAGTCAGACCCTGAGGTTTTCCACTCGTATGTATTATATATATATTCATTTGTTCAGCTGATTTATTACCTTCGCCCTATGTACCTCTCCTGACTCAGCTTTGAGCCCCTGTCGAAATATCAACGAACTAATGTTTCCTGTTTGTTTCTTTTTTCGTCGAAAATGTGAGGTTCTATTAAAATACAGGAGACCCACATTTTCCCAAAATAAAAGAGATGACTAAAATTCAGGCGAAAAAACAAAGTCGTTAACGTTTCGGCAGGGGCATATAGAACACGTGTGTGTGCAAAGTGTCAGAGTTTGGCTCGGCAAAACGGCGTGGACGTTTTGGACAGGAAAGGAAAACAAATCGGGCGTGCGGCGTGAACCAGCTTGTACCCAGTCCAAGATAACTTATAGCCCATTGAATTACTACTGTAACTACACTAGGGGTAAAGGTTGGCCATCTATCCAGTCCAGGATAGTTTTTATCTTACCCCCCCCCCGCCATCGATTTAGTCTTTTCGAAGGTGCGTGGTCAATGGTCAAATGGGTAAGGCAAGCAACAATTGAGTAGACCCCCCCCCATCGATGGTCATACGACTACGGCCATGCATGAAAAATGCCCCCCCCCTACCTAATATATATGATATATTTAGGTTGGGTTGGCGTCGGTTGGCAACGACGCTGTAAAACACGCCTCTCACTGCGTGAGCTCGACAACCAGGGTACCGTTGTTTTTTTTTTTTGGCGGTCACCAAGCTGGCGGTCTTAGTTAGATCCTTTGTGCGGGGTGGAGTAACCTTGCTCCGCACAAGTGGGAATGGTCGTATCACGTAGTGTTAATATGGTAAGGCGTCCGCGAGGCAGTTACATAGTAAAACCCATTGCTGTCTCCGGAAGTGGCCACACCAGAAATTAAATTAACTCATTGAAGCTGTCATCCATATGCAAGTCCGCCTCAGAGGCGGTTCTTAGCAGGATGCAGCTCACCCTTCATGCGACTCGCCCAACACCTCACGGCGCTTCGCGCTTGGTGCAAGCAATGTCTGCCTGGTTGGTGAAAACCCAACATGCTCCGTCCGGGCATTGTAGGGGTGCGAGGGTCTATGGTCCTACGACTACGGCCGTGCACGACATGAGCACACACCCCCCCCCGCGCGCCTCGATTCAGGGGGGGGCGGGATGAGGCACCAGGGCGAGGCGATCGAACAAATACCCAGCACGTGGTAGTGCTCCACGCACTGCCAGAGGCAACCTGCACTGCAAACTATTGCTAGAAAAACTCGGCCCCTTGGCCTGTACTGCCTCATTTTTCGCAATGGCTCGAGTGGGGGGGGGGGTTATCGTGCTCTCGAGCTCTTCGAAAAAAGCTCGTTTTATAGTCTGGTGCAGAATTATTCGCTGATTTTCAGGCCGAAACTTACCGCTCCAGAAACCCGGAACAGCCCGATATGTTCCGCGCCTAAATACCCTTCGGTATTTCGGTGGATACCCTTCGTATATACTGTACCTGGTACAAAAATGGCTATATATTTACAACAAAATTTGAAAACCAGGTACTTGCTGTGTCACTCAGACTTGCGGCGTAGATTAATTCGTCATCTTAAAATAGACCCAGGGAGAATTGCTCCTGTCGGCGTGAAGCTCCAAACACAGCAAGAGAAACGGTCAGCACTCGCGGTGCCAAGATCAAACCAGGAGAGAGAGAAAGAGAGCGACGAGGGAAGACATAGCCCCATCCCTTGGAAGTAGACATCGCAGTACCTGTATGTAGTAGACTTCTGCACATTCCTAATCTAACATACCAGCATGGAATGAAGAAAGCATAGACATCGGGAGACTTTTGACATGACCTTTTTTAGTATGGTCGATCCATTTTTCAACGTTATTTTCGCCGGAACTCCGCCGGGCGAGGTTACTATGGGTAGGGTAGGGTAGGGTAGGGTAGGGTAGGGTAGGGTAGGGTAGGGTAGGGTAGAGGGAGGGTAGGGTAGGGTAGGGCACGGGTAGGGGTTATAGGGATAGGGTTTAGAGTAGATGTTTAGACCATTAACAAAAAAAGCGCTTGCTTCATAAATCCTGGAACCGTACACGGGGGTCACATGACCATTCCCGGATCTCCATACCAAAACCCTCTAACTTCGTCTAACATTTTTGGGGATGTAGGCGGCTCCGAAGAGGGGTGGGTTTGTACCTCGTTCCTTACCCTCTCCAGCCGGCATTCGACGAGTGGGGCTGCGATAGAGGTAGCACTTTTAGGCCGAATATAAATGTTTTGTTATTTACGGAGCTCTTCAGGCGAGGAACTACCCGAAAAAGGTCTTATTCGGCACTTCACGCCGTTTTTGGAAGACAGGTCCTGAAAAATTGAACACGTGTTCTATGAATCCCTCAAACCTTTGACGGACGGTGTTATTTCTTTATTATTTTTGTTTTTTAGTCAGATATTTGTTTTTGGATGTGCATTTTAGGGCCTTAAGAAACCCCAAATTCCCGACGAAAAAAAACATGAGAAAGACGCTTTCTCGTTGAGGCCTAAAAAGGGGCTCAATGAACACGTGTGTAAATTTCAGGACCTATCTCTAAAAACCAGCCTGAACATTTTGAGTTTTTGTGCGGAAAACACGTGTATTTTGCAGTTGCCTGGTAATTACTTGGTTTCAGTATAGGATGAGCTTTGGACGTTAAAAGTGACTTGATATTGAACCTACGCTGTCAGATCATCGAAGATTTTCGCGAACTGTGCTACAGACATGCCTTGAAGTACCTGGAACCGGCTCGTTCAGCAAAAATTCAAAAAAAACAAAAAAAAAAGTTATTTCCTACGGAAACGCCTGACTGGTTCTTGCCTTTTTCAAGGCCCGTGGTCGGTCGGGACACATTTTCGCCGCTAGCGCCAGCCCTAGGACCTCCACTAAAAAATCTGGCCATGCCACCCTCTTTCACTGTCCATGGCAGTCAGCATGATGTACCAAGTATGTAACATTCGAGTAGATATTGCAAGCGGCACTCATTCGTGTCTGACAAAATTTGGGTTGTTCAACTTGAACCAGCTCGTATTCGTGTTGCAATGTTACTCGTTATACAGCTATGAATAGTAAGTAGACCATGGGACTATTCATAGGGTTATAAGCAACCAACCTATTTTGTCAGTTTTGGGAGAGGCATGGAGTTCCTATGCTACAATCAAGCCACCACCCTCAGAAGGCAAATAGCGCGCTACCTCTATCGTAGCACTCGTCATTCACAGCCAGCCCCGAACCCCCATGGGGACTGTCTGTCCACTACTACGAGATATAGCGGATCGAGCCGTGTGGAGCTTTATGTTACTTTGTAGCATAGGCATTTTGGATGAAAACATCACACGGAAGCTTGAGCTTCGATGGAGGCGTTCTGCGATAGGGGTACTGCACCCTTTTTCGGTCATAATAGGGGTACTGCACCCTTTTTCGGTCATGATAGGGGTACTGTACCTTTTTTCGGTAATGACAGGGGTGTTATACCTTTTTTCGGTCATGATAGGGGTATACTGTACCTTTTGTCGGTCATGACAGGGATACAGTACCTTGTTTCGGTCATGATAGGGGTGTTGTACCTTTTTTCGGTCGTGATAGGGGTACTGTACCTTTGTTCGGTCATGGTGGGGGTACTGTACCTTTTTTCGGTCATGATATTGCTGACTGACGGGGTAGGGTCCCTCACCTGAAGGACTACCCAATATCGTTATTACGGGCAAGGACCATAGTAAAGAGGACCTACGGTACACACATAAACCTATATATTCCCTTACTTTTTCTAGCAATATTCGGTCCTACTTACTATGGTTTCCCGTATCATTACATACGGTATCCCATAATAGAGGTACTGCTACTGTGCCTTTTTTTATGGCCATGATATTTATGACTTGACTGTTGATTAATATACTTCCCACCAGGGCGTAAAATAGGTGGTGGTGAAATGTTGCGCTGGTCCAACTTTTAGTCGTAAATCCCGTTTTTTTTCACCATGTACAGAAGGCATGGTGCGGCTTGCCGCGCCACGTTTTTCCTGTGCCGCACCTTTTTTCGCCGTAGGCGAAAAAAAATGTGCGGGTGCTTTTTCGCTGCAAGCTTCGTATTGCGCCACAGTTTTTTTTGTTTGCCGTGCTTTTCGCCGCAGGCGATTTTTTTTAAAGTTTTTTTTTGTGTTGATTTCGTCTTAGATGCTACCTGGTGTATTTGGGACTGGTTTCCTCTTTTGGCTAGAGTACTTTTACTTCCTTTGATAATTCGATTGAACCTGTTGCCGTTTCATCCTGCCTGAGGACGAAGCAGGCCTCGAACAGCTCGAAAAGGGAGAGGAAATTCCCAGTTGGAGCAAAATATGAAAAACCGCTGGCGATCGTAACGCACCGCAAATAGCGGAAACCCTGTGTCCTCCGAGAAGCTGCTACTATTTTCGACGATGCCTCCGGGAGGCGCAAAAAAGTGACCAACACAGGAATGATGACATAGATTGCTTTGGCTGCGGTGGTAGCGTGCTAGGCTACAGGATTAGGCATTTGTTTTTTTAGGGTGCAGGGCCAGGCTTGGCCCGAAACATCAGTTTTCAATCCTGGACAAGGCTTTCCGAGTGCTTGAACAGAGTCCATCTGGGAACTGAAATTGGATAATGACGATTGTCTTCTTCTATAACACTGATTCACGCAGATTAGGGGCAACGAGGACCTGTTCAGTAGGCAAACCAGGCCGGGGACACTGGCCTGTGGCCCCTATGCAAGCACCTCACAATACGCCTGATGCTTATTGATCGTCGTTTTGTCCTAACAGTTTCTTAGCAAAATGCGTAACATTCTACGGCAGTCCGCACCACGTATACAACAGGATAAACCGAGCGGGTTAGACTCGTATTTTGAGTATATTGACGTTTATAGGGTAACAAAAACGACTGCGCGCACCACGAGCCGGACGCCTTTTTTACGCCCTGCTCTCCACCCGAAGAACTGCCCAAATATCGTTATTAATAGTACAGTAGTGCCCCATTTATGTGTTACGACGATATGGCAGGCCGTGGGATTTTTCATTGGGTTAAATTGAGGGTGTACACGTTTTATCACAAAAGCACGGTTTTGGGGTGACTTTAACCCCTTAAGAACCGGTCCCACGTTTTGGGGGACAAACTACTTGAAATTAGTGTGGGATAAGTTTCGCAGTTCTCAAAGGGGTGAGGAGCTGGTGTACAGCAGTAGTGGAGAGTCTTGGTAGAGTTTCAATTGTATGGCATTCTATATACTATTACGGGCAACATAAAAAACTTGAATACGTTTGTCTCCCCCACTTCGGAGGCCAGCCTTGACACTTACTTCCCTGGCCTCTCAGCCTACTCCTCAGCTCTTAATTGCCGAAGGATAACAAAAAAAATCGGCATCGGTCCTAGATTTACATTTCTTCTGTGTTTCTTCGATTCGTTTCTTCTGATAATTGAAAAACAAATACTGGTGCTTTGCGCACCCAGCATCACGCGCAGCCGATGATAAATGATAACTCGCCTTGTATGGCATTATAGTATTTCGGGGGAGCCTGTACGTATAGTAATTAGGACCAAATATGGCGTCTAAACATAGGGGGAGAGATAACCTGTTTTTTTGGGCTCATCGTGGGTTCTGATTACTATCTTACTACAATAGCCCACCCCGTAATACGTAGGAGATAATTATTAGAGGAAAGGAACCTTCCGAGAACAATCCGTGGTTTGTTTCGCAAGAGAAAATTAGGCGTGTTGGTTCTATTACGTGTGCTTGTTTGAAAATTGAACTTATTTATGGTAGCCATTTTTTTGGTTCATCGCGTGGGTGGACCTACCAAGGGGATACGGCAGCACGGGATGGTGCTAGTAGACTGGTAGAACGCGCGAACAGACAATGATATGAATACTGAGGGCCATAGTGACAAGAACCAAATAGTGTGTAAACATAAGGAGATACGTGGTTTTTGGGGTCCATGGTGGGTTCCAAGTACTACGTTTTTTTTCCCTTCCCATTTATTATCTTTGCCTTTCTTTCCTCTCTCCCTCTTCGTCGTAACTCATATCCGGGGTCACCAAGCAGGCTCTTCTCTTCCCTCCCCACTACGGTACAAACGTGCCATGCATTTTAATCGCGAGAATATTTCAGCACTTTCTTCCCTCGTCGACTCGCGTCGAATTCCGCCTACCCGCGCTACGAAGGCGCTCTCAGCAATTGGTTCCTTTTTATTTTGCAAATAAAGTCAAGATCTCACCACGGTGGGATTCGAACTCGGATACCACCGCTAGTAGAATTTTAAGCTGACCACTAGACTACCGGGGCGGCAATAGCCCCCCCCGGAATACAGTATACGAACGAACACAAAGTTGGCCATCACAGAAAAACACGCTGGGCGCACATTGTTCCAAAATTATCGAGTGGGCACTTGTGTACGTATAGATGGGAAAACGGAGCATACTTTTCGCGGGGTTCCTGGCTGTTTATATTATGGGTAACAAGAGGCTATGTATACACCAAAATGAGTGATGCTAACGCTAGAGGATATGGAGGGGGGGGGGGGGGGGGGGGGGGGCAGGGTGACTTGATAGGGCAAGAACAGGACTGGATGGGGTTGTCTCGAACACGATCTGTCGTTGTTCAACTTGCCCACCGAAGCGAAACAATAATGGTCGCTGGCAGCGAAGAAATCGGGCAAGCGTTTCAGATGTGTTGAGGGAAGCGGCAGAGCAGTGCCTGAAGCGCTGGCTAGCTATACGGATAAGGAGCAAGCAGGAAAAAAAACGACGAGAGCTTTAGGTACAAATTGCGCAGCGACCTAAGACGTCGTTAGGCCCAAGGCCTGGGGGGGGGAGAGGAAGAGGAGCCGCGTTGAAGGAGACGTAGCAACAGCAGCCAGGCCGGTTAAGAAAGTGAAGGTACTCGCCGAAACGGCTGGCACTGGCCGTTTTTCTAGTAGAGATACCCAGTGGCCACTGCGTACTGTCTTACAATCCCTATTATGTGCTTGTTGTCTTGCCGTATCCCCTGCCAAGCCGATGGTACCCCCCCCCGCCCCCGTACTCTGCGACTCCGCGTCGGTCGCGTCACCCTGCTTTTCATTTTTCATTTTGTTTTTGTGGTATTTTTCGTTTTGTTATGATTTTGTTTCTTCGCCTGTGTCCTTGTTTTGCCTCTTGTGTCGTTCCTGGCCCAGCAGCTGGAAATAGGACTGCTCTGTTGTTTTTGTGTAGCTCTTCGTATCTACCCCATTTTTGTCTTGTCTTGCGTGTGGTACTTTTTGTGTCGTCCTTATTTGGGTCCATCAGCTGGGCATATCATAGGACTGATCGTGCCGGCAAGCAGCAACCTTGCCCCCTCGGGACTCGGCCTGCTCCTTTGGCGCATATAAGTTTTTCCTCCCCTCTTTATATTTCTTTTCATTTCTTTTATGTTGTTTTTGGGAAAAAGCCAAAAATAGGTATACCTAGGTATTTTGAGCAATTTACAGCCATTTATAGGTACACCAAATATTGCACTCGGGAAAAAAAAATCCTAGCCCTCCCGCTGATTGGCCAGCGCCCGATCGTACCTATTGTTGGCTCAAAAATTCCATACCACATCTCTCTGTGGCTACTCAAGCTGGGCTTCACCTACTTCTGGCTTCAATTGTACCTATACATGGCCCACCCTGTACCTACCAATGATATCTTGCATACTATTTAAGCTTCTAGCCAACAGCACAGTTTCTTACTGGGTTATTACTGAGTGTACGGTATTCTGTGCTACATTACCTTTCCCCCTCAAAAGGCGATTTCGCAACATGTTCGGGATTTATGTTGACAGCTCGGGTCATCTGCTCCCGACGGCCCTGTGCCATATTTCAGTTTCGCCAAAAAGGGGTTCAAATGCGCCATTTATGGGTACAATCGAAGCCAAAAATAGGTGAAGCCCAACTTGAGTAGCCACGGCGAGGTGTACCTGGAACTTTTCAGCCAACAATAGGTATGATCAGGCGCTGGCCAATCAGGGGGAGGACCAGGAAGTATATTCCCGAGTGCAATATTTAGTGTACCTATAAATGGCTCAAAAGGCCTAGGTATACCTACTTATGGCTTTTCACTTTGTTTTGCGCTTCTTCGGACTTTTTTTTAATTGTTTTTCGGGCGTACACAGGTATATACCATGGGTGAGCATGTTCCTGATAGTATTCGATTCCAAGTGATACGGGATGGTATACCACAGCACAGCTCGTCAGTACCTTTCCTTGCGCGCTGATACTACTGCGGGTGACTCACAGATAGTATTTTTGAAACTGCCTATTCTGTGACCACGGGGTAGAGAGATCAGGGAAATTACCTATTCATAACATAAGATCATCGTCACCATCATCAATCATCCAACCAACGTCCAAGTGGTGACAAAACCGAAATATCGCTCATCATCATCGTCACCATCATCAGCATCATAAATAGGGCAGACGAAGAGACTCTCACCAGCTCGCCGGGAGCATCGGTTTGCCGTCGGCCCCCCGCTCGCTGGTGTGCTCGGCCTGCCAAATATCCGCGCAACATTCGCGCCAATTTGATTCTGACGAAGATTCCTGCGCAGCCAAAGGGGGAACGGGGTGTTCGTCGCTTATGTGGCAGGTAGCCTTGCTTGGTTGCTCAGCGCCCTCACGCCTGACTACAACTGTAACTTCCTACGCTAGCTCTTGCGCCGCATGCGAACGATGTACACCAACACTACCGTACAGCCGAACATAGCTGAATCGTGTTTGAATCGTAGGTCAAAAGCATATGTATATATATCACAGTAGCAGCGCCCCGTTCAGCTATTACCTTGGCAAGGCGGCGTTGGGTTGGGTCTGGCGCCACTCTTTCCATGGTGTGCAGGGTTTGTTTCCTACCCCACCAGTATCTGAACCGTACCATCGGCGGCAGCGCGATTACTGCGAACGGCGTTTGCGAATGGGCTTTCGCGCGCAACGTACACCTCGAATCTACGTTACCCCCCCCCCCCCTGCTCACTCCTTCATGGGTCTACCAACTTGGCCCCCGTACAACTAGTACAGGGGGGCATAGTAATTAGGTCCCATCACATACACAAAAACCTACCAGGGTATACAAGGGTATGCGACAAAAATATAAAACGACCTCTCACTCCTAGGAAGGTCAGAATGAAAAAAAAAACGGATCGCTGTGATCACAGGACGAAATGAGCGAAAACCATTTTTGTTTCGCTGCGCGGCGGTGGCGGGGGGGGGGGGGGAGGGGGAGCGGGGGAGTGGGGGGCGGGGGCGTACTCATTTGTGCTTGCCTTAGTCATTTGACCATTGACACGCATCCTTTCGAGACGGACAGCGGGGGAAGGGGGGGGGGGGCGGCGGTATTAAAAAAAGTTGACTTACGTTTCCTGGGGTTACAACGGTCCGCGTTCTTTCCCTCTTAATGTAGGGGGGGGGGGGGGGGTAGTGGGGTATCTGGGATTCATATCCGCGAGCACCCTTGGGTTATATCTTACAGTTTTTTTACTGTTGTTATTTGGTCCTGATTACCATGTTCCCCCGTACAACTAACTGCAACCAAGCTTCGGGCACAAAGCGACTAGAAACAAAAGTTACGTGTGATTTGCAGTACTACCACCGTAGAAAAAAATCGCGACACACGACCCGGCCAGAAAGCGCCGATTTCTAGCGCAGGGTAAGAAGGCAGGTGCGGGTTATGACCGGAATCAACCGGTGAATTACCGCTGAACGTAGTGAACAGAGAGAGAAATCGCGGGAATATAATCCAATGGCATATGCATACGTATATATATATGATACTCGCAGGCCGACACACTATTCGATCGACACAGTAGTAGCTTTGTTGCGGGACTCACGAAGCCTGCTTCGAACGTCCTTTAATCTTAAAAAAAAATCCTTGTTTTGTATTCAACCCTTCTACTGATCGCTGCAAAACTTGCCGGGTATCAAACTCCGATTTCAAATGGTTTCAGCACGAAATACGGCTACCACCGGTATGTTCCAACGATGCGAGTCCACGAGGGAAATAAAGGGTTGGACGTCTTCTCGCGATAAAAAATCAAGGCACGGACCGTAGTGGGGAGGAGGGAGAAGCACCTACTACTGTCCGACCCCGGATCTGAGTTGCGACTACTGTAGGCAGGAGAGAGAAAGGACGGGCGAAAATAAAAATAACAAATGGGATGGGGAAAAAAAAAAGTACAGCGTTGCATCTTTCTTAACCGTATTACAGCTTACGGCACACCCGACACGGCATCGTTCTCACGCCAACGAGCGATCTCGCAGCCCGAATCTACCGGTCAAGACCCCCCAAACGGCTTCCAAGTTCGACGTACACAAAACAAAAGAAGCAGTCGTTTCGAGTCTACACCCGCAGGGGGCTCTACAGATTCATACCCCCAACGTCCATGACGACGACCTTGCAGGTATGTCTCCAATCACCAATCACGGATGGGATGGGTACGTTCGATGTTCTAGCCCCCTCTCTCCTGGCGGACTTCCAGGATTACGTAGTCTATTACGGAGGACCATAGTAAACAGAACCAAATGTTGTTAGTAAAAATGGGGAAAATATATAGTGTTTTAGTGTGTGCCGTAGATTCTATTTACTATGGTCGCCCGTTATATTTGACAGTATAGACTAGTTTACTGTATTTAGTATTGTTATTCTTGTCCCTCCCATCCGACAATGTGTAGCATGAATCAGATTCAACGTTGACCACCCCTAAGCACTCCGAAAGAAGAAAAACCACGGGGGAAAAAATGAGCCCTAGGCACAGTCTATTAACTCCTCTCTGTCGTACCTACTTCCGGCTCGGGCTCTTATCTACTCCATTATCAACGTGTGTAGTCCGTTTTGTGCGGCGAACCTAACGTACTTACTACTGCTGTAGTAGCACATGGGTAAGGCATCGAGGTCGTATTAAACCGAAACGCGCTTAAGTTAAAGCTAAAGGTATTGAGGCCGTACCTAGCACATACCTGATACCCGGGTATTTAGTCGACGGGTATACCCGATACCCGAGTAAGTTCTGGACG
>MEHQ01004505.1:0-20573 GCA_008828725.1 Saccharina japonica | reverse complement strand
AACCAGGAGGAAGTTCGAAAGAAACGCAAACAAAGCGGAGGGTCCGGGTTCGAGGTGATAAATATATTCAAATGTGATGAGAAGAATTATTGGTTAGCACGACGACGAACATACTTGAATGTAGTGGCTGATTCAATAGATAGGGTGATAGAGCAACCTGCTTTACTCTTACCAAACAGCACACACACCCGCCAGGAGTCATACAGGATCGAACATAAACACGCTTCCTCGGGGGGGTGTGTGGTGTCTCTTCACGAAAAAAATACCATATATCAAACCTAATACTAGGAATGTTACAATTCGGACACTCCAGAGCGCGTACCCGGTATTAGTTCGAAGAAACTGTTTACCTTATCATTTACTAGGGTTTTGCTCCCCTCTTGCGACAGCACATTTGCGCTGATAGAAATGAGCTTTTGTGTACTGGGCACAACTGCGCGGTGGTGGCGATTCATGATATATATATATGTATGTATATGATGGGCAATTTCCTCTGCTCGGTGAGCATTCTGTATCGTTACCTGTTGCTGCTGCCGTTGTTGATGTTGTGCTGATCCTTTGACTCATGTATACGGTCTGGAATGCTGCTGGTGCTGACGTTCTTGGTACGGGTGTGGTACAAGTGATGTTTTAGTTCCTAACCAAAACCGTCGAACGCTATTCAGTAGTACATTCAACACTGATGCGTCGCCTTTTAATCACCATGCTTTCTTTGATAGTTCGAGTATGACATGTAGTTAACTGGAGTCATGGTAATAATGGAAAGTTACATATCACCACTGCGTATTCACCCGTCGGAAGTAAAATCTTGTTTGCAAAGGTCTTAACCCATGTTGGCTGACCGGTGTTCCTTGGCAGGTTACGTTCTCGGCTAATATGTTTAGCTATCTCGTGTTCCGCTACGAGTAGGCCGTACAGACTCTAAGTCTCGCCATAGGGAGCATTAGGGGTTTTCGGTAAAGCCCACAGTATAGAAAGACAACATATTTAAAGCCCGTTTTCAACGACAACGACGCACGTTTCCCGGGAAAACTCTTACTTGCCTTGACAAGACCCGTGCCCAACCATGCCACCTTTACCAAATCCTAACCGCCGGCTATTTGGCTTCAACGCCTTTTCGACGCGCTCAGCGTTTTTATCCATATGGCGAAATTGGCCTTGAACGACCAGGTAACTTAAACCGAGTGTAGGAAAGAATAAAAAATTGCTTGTGACCGACAAGAAAGGGATCTGATGAGACGGAGGCTTCTGTTGTAGAGCTCACGAAGCACGTTAATGCGGACCTGATGAAACCGGAGGGGATGGTGCGGATGACGGGCATTAGGCTGAACCGGAGGGGAACTGTGTGGCCGACGACGGGGGAGGCTGGACCGCTGCCGGATCCGACCTTCCAGGAAATGGCGGCGTGGTTGCAGTTGATAACACTGCACAAGAGGGGGACATACAGTTGGAAGAAGGGGGGCGGGGCAACGGGGGGAGGGGGGGGACGCTGAGAGCAATCGCCGAGCAGGAGAGGCTTGGGGGGGAGAGCAAGAGGGTAGACGAACATGGGGGGGGCGAGGACATCTGGGCCAGAAGGTAGTGATAATTCTTCAGCAGCGACGGGTACTTCCCGCAAACGGAAATTTGGGGGGAATTCAAGTTCGCTCATGGGGTGGGGGGAGCGAACACGGGGCGAGAAGAAGGGGAGGTAACGGGAGTAGGACCGGTCGACCAGGGATAGGGATGGAGGAGGCGGAGACAAAATCAAGAGACGTGAATGAGGACACGGGCTGTACGATTCCGCAGGGCCAGCCGGATTGACGCGGGGGTGGGGGCAGGCGCAGGTACAAGGTGGTGTACACCGCGCGGACCGGGACGGCTGGGAGACCATCGTAGCGGAAGATCCGATGCCTGGGTGCATCGATACTCTCAACGCAGGTGCGGACGAGTCGAATAGTAAGATGGGGAGGGGGGGGTGCGTGGGTGTGCGGGAAGAAGGTAGTGCAAGAGAAAGAGGGGGTAGTGGATAGCATCTTGGCCGCGCACGGAAGGAGAGGCGGTGGGTGTGGTAGGGAAAGCAGCAACGGGGCCGTACATGGGACAGGTCGGGATGAGCGCGGCGGGGCCAGGCAAGTGACAGGGGATCGAGTGTACCGCAGAGTCGCGCACGGAACAAGACGGTTGTTACACGGCGAGACCATCCGAGGAATGGGCAGGGAAGGGCGCGGTGGGAATGAGCACGAACCGAAAGGGGAAGTGCGCGGCGGGGCCGGTTACGGGACGGGAGAGGAGATACGTGGTGGGCTCGCACACTGGGCAACAGGAGTCCCGTGCGGCGGTTCCGCGCACATAACGAGGCGAGAAACGCGCGGAGGGGCCGCACACGGAACAACACGGGGAGCCCTCGGCGGGTCCGTGTACGAAGCGCAAGCAGAGGTTCCCGGAAGAGCCGAGTACATAACGAGAAGAGAGCTACGCGGCGGTGCCGTACTCGAAACAAGAAAGCAAGCGCACGGCGGGAATGTGCGCGGAACGAAAACTGAGACGAACGACGGGGCCGCACACAGATTAAGAGGGGAAGAACACGGCGGCGCCGTGAACGGAACGAAGATGAAGACGAGCGACGGGGCCGCACACGGAGAAAACGAGAAAGAACACGGCGGGGCCGTGCACGGAGCGGGGCCGTGCACGGAACGAGAGTGGAAACGAGCCGCGAGGGCTCATACGGATGACGAGGGGAAGAACACGGCATGTACGTGCACATAACGATAATGTAGACGAGTGGCGGGGCTGCACACATATCAAAAGGGGACGAACACGCCGGGAGCGAGCACGGAACGACAATGGCGACGAGTGGCGGGGCCGAAAACATATCCAAGAGGGCAAGAACACGACAGGGCCTCTCTTGGAACGATAGTGGAGACGTGCGGCGGGGCCGCACACGGATTATGAGGGAGAAAGAGAATGGCGGGGCCGTGCACGGAACAAGAATGAAGATAAGCGACGGGGACGCACGCGGATCAAGAGAATGAGGGAATGGCGGGGCCAGACACGGAACGAGAGGGGAGACGAGCAGCGGGGCTGCTCACAGATTAAGGAGCGATTGGCACAAGGGTGCCGGGCACGAAATAAGAGGGGAAGCGCGAGGAGGGCCTGCGCACAGAACGAGAAGGGAGACAGACAGCGGGGCCGCACGCGGATAAAGAAAGGACTCTCACGGCGGAGTCGGCTACGAGACAAGAAGGGAAGCGCTCCCGGGGCCGGGGACGGAGCGAGAGGGGGGAGCCGGAGCGGGGCCGCCCGCGGTTAAATAGTGAGGGTGAACAGCAGGACCGGGCACGGAATGGGAGGGCAAGGTCACGGCGGGGCCGTGCACGGGAACAATAGGGAGGGCTGAACCGCGCATGGAACGAAGGGGGAGTTAAGAGGCCACCAAGCAGCACGAGGGGTGGGGCAACGGGCGAAGGTGGTAGTCGAGCGAGAGATCCAGCGGTTGAAAAGAGCGTCGGGGCGTTTGGGGGAGATCGGGGACGACATGGATGACCGGGGTCGGCTGTTACGGGTGGTGTCAGAGGTAGGGGAACAGACTCTGCAACGGGAGGGGAATGACTGAGCAAAAGTGGTGTGGAAGCTAGGGGGAGGGGGTACTGGCATCCCATATCGATGCGAAACGGGTGACACACTATTCCAGGGAACAACACAATATCCACGAAGTTTCACTGTTGGAGAAGATCGCAAGGGTAGGAGTGCCGGTGAACGTAGACGCCGGGGGTAACCTCGACCCCGAGGTGGCGTACGAGAACTATAGTAGCGCCGACAGACACGCGATCGAGGTGTGAGAGAAAGCGGTGGGCGACGTTAAGACAGGGGGGGGGAATTGTGGTCCCGGTGAGGTTGGCGGGGAGGATCTGAGGCCTGCCGGGGAACCCGGTGGGAGTGGTGGAATCGAATGGGAAGGGGCGGATAATTCATAATTCGACATGCAGTAACGAACTGGAGGGAATGGGAGAGGAGGGGCGGCCAGTGAATGAGACCACGTACTGAGAGCGGATTCTGGAGTGCCACCTAGCGGACGTGCTGCTTCAGGTAGTGAGGAGGATTTTGGGGCTACAGGAAAAACTTGGCAGAGAAACGACGATCCTGTTATAGACGATGGACGTAAAGAGTACATTTCAGCAGGTGGGGGTGGATCCGGTAGGGGCAGGGAACTTAGGGTATAGTTATCCTTTGTGGACCTACGGCTGCAGTACGGATGGAGGCGGATTCCACGATCGTGGGGGGTGATTACGAGTGCCATTGAACATGCGCAGCGACAAATGATTCGGGCATCGGTGACGATCTTGGCCGTGGGAGTGGCGGCCACGGAGCATGTCCTGGTCGTAGCAGATACGGGGGTAGTGGCGAAACCGCTACCAAAGAGCTGCACAGTAGGGGCAGAGGACACCGCGTATATGGTTATCGTTTTGGACGACGCGGTCTCGGTGGAGCGACAGTGGGAACCAGACGGGGCGAGATGGCTAGCGCTGGCACAATCGCTAGCATGGCTTCATTTTTAGGCCATGGGAGGAGCCCTTTCTGTCGCAGAAGAAGGTCACAGATTGGACACCACAGCAACAAGTACTGGGATTCGACCTGGATCCAGACAAACGGACGATTTCACTGCCATCCGGGAAAGTCAGAGAGCTTCAGGGGCTGCTGGGAGAGTAGCCTGAGGGGAGGCGCACAGTGACAGTACGAGGGGTTGTCGTGTTGACAGGGAAGCTGCCGCGTGTGGAGTACGTGATCACAACAGAGGAGTAGTCCGTGCGGCGACTTCTGAAGGTGAGCAACGAGGGCGGGGGGACGAAAAAGGCAGAGGCCAGGAGGGCGCTGAGGGTGGCGGAGGAGCTCATGGATGAGGTGGGTTGGTGGAGATGGTGCCTGAAGGGGGGCCATGGTATGGGGGGGGGGGGGGGGGGGGGGGGGGGGGGGGGGGGGGGGGGGGATTGTCCGGCGCCGTGCTTCCGGTTCGTGAAGCAGATCCACAGGAAGACATGATGTTTGGATGCTTCGTTCGAGGCTTTTGGGAGGCTGTGCCTGGAAACGGGCGTGTACTGGAGACACAACTTGTCAGAGGTGGTGAAGAACGGGACGATTTGGAGGAGGAAGAGCGGGGGCAGAAGCCGTTTGTCCATTAACGTTATGGTGCTGATGGGGATGGTGATGATAGTCTACGTGGTGATAGTGATGAGAAGGGACAGACCTGAAAAGAAGGGGGGGGCGGTGCTGATGAGAGGGGATAGGTCATCGGCAGCGCTGTGGGAAATTACCCTGCTGGCGGGGGAGGGCAGAAGAGAGATCGGGGGCGGGTGGGGGGGGGGCTTACTCATGTTGTCCACGGCGCGTAGTCATATGACCATAGACCCTCGCATCCCTACGAATGCCGGACGGAGCGCGTTGGGTTTTCACCAAACCAGGCAGACATATGCTTGCCACAAGCGCGAAACGCCGCTGAGGTATTGGCGAGTCGCAATGGAGAGGTGAGCTGCATCCTGCTAAGAACCGCTCTGAGGCGGACTTGCATAATGGACGACAGCTTCAATGAGTTAATTTAATTTCTGGTGTGGCCACTTCCGGAGACAGCAATGGGTTTTACTATGTAACTGCCTCGCGGACAGCCTTACCATATTAACACTACGTGGTACGACGCATTCCCCTTGTGCGGAGGCAAGGTTCTCCACCCGCACAAATGATCTACTCGACCGCAGCTTTGGTGCCCGCCAAAAACAAATAACAAAAAAAAACGGCACCCTGTGTTGTCTAGCTCACGAAGCGAGTGTCGTGTTTTACAGCGTCGCGTTGCCAATCGACGCCAACCAACCTATAATATAGGGGGGCTCGGGGGGGGGGGGGGGTGTACTCATGTGTGCACGGCCGTAGTCATATGACCATAGACCCTCGCATCCCTACAATGCCGGGACGGAGCGCGTTGGGTTTTCACCAACCAGGCAGACATTGCTTGCACCAAAGCGTCGAAACGCCGTGGGGTATTGGCCGAGTCGCATAGAGGGTGAGCTGCATCCTGCTAAGAACCCCTCTGAGCGGACTTGCATATGGACGACAGCTTCAATGAGTTAATTTAATTCTCTGTGTGGCACTTCCGTGAGACAGCCAATGGGTTTTACTACTGTACTGCCTCGCGGAACGCCTTAACATATTAAACACTACGTGGCTAGCATTACCCCCTTGTGCCGGAGCCAAGGTTCTCCACCGCAAATGATCTACTCGGACCGCAGCTTTGGTGACCGCCAAAAAAAATAACAAAAAAAACGGCACCCTGGTGTGTCTACTCCACGGCAGCGTAGTGGGCCGTGTTTTACAGGTGCTGTCGTTGCCAACGCGCGCCATCCAACCTATAAAATAATATATTTATTATGGGGGGGGGGGGGGGGGGGGGGGTGATTAGGATTATGGGGGTGTTGGAGCGCATAAGGCGGTGGGGTTTCCAGAGGAAGTAAGTGAGGGGAGTGAAGAAAAACGAAACCCACGTGGAATAAAACTGAAACCCAGACCAATCTGACCGCAAAACGCCCCACCGTCGTTTGACAGACCCAAAAGCTCGAAACGAAAGGGCTGGAAATGTGTTAGAAGCGTGTTGGCGCAGCTACGCACTCGGACGAATTGCGACGTCTAGTCGAAAGACTTATGCTCAAGGTTCGAGAGTGTGTGTGAGCCGGAGGGTCATGAGAGAAAAGAGAAAGTGGGTGGGAGGGGAGATTAGCGATTGGGAGCTGTGCGGAGAGGAACCATAAGGGGGCGACCGTGGAGGGGATGCTGATTGCGGCGTAGTGGGTGTGTTGTTTATGGAGACTTCAATATTTCCGGATCTAAGCGGCGGCGAAGGAGATCAAGAGGGCCCACGTGGAGGCAGGGAACCAGACGCGGGTGAGCAGGTCGCTAGTATTGGACAATATCAAGGTGATAAAGGAGCACGCGGCATCTGAAACATAGTTTTGCTGTTGAGGTTTCCTGTAAGCGTGGGGGGAACGTCAGCTCCATACAGTAGCTGGAAACAGAGACGACGGAGGAGGGGGCACGGGGAAATAGACGAGGGAGACCTTTCTGAGGTCACCCACCTCCCCCGTTGTACTACTAAAGAACGAGTTCGCGAAGAGGAGACCAAAGTAGAAGACTGTCGTAGCAATGTCGAGTTTGGTGGAACGGAGAGAAACATTGGGAGCAGGGGTGGTTCCACTAAGGGATACCTGATAAGGAGAGGCCACGGGAGGACACACGTCTATTGTCCATATACCAAGGGCAACAACAGCAACGACAGCAGCCGTAGCAGCAGTAAAGCAGCAGTAACCGTAAAGCAGCAGCAATAGCCGTGGACAGAATCGACGGCAGGATCATGGGGAGTAGGGAGACAGCACTTGGTGTTTCTTTGATGGAAATCTCCAACTCGCCCACCAGATTGCGTCACGAGTGTAGAGAGGAGGAAAGGGGAGGGGGGGAGGGGGCAAGAAAGGGGGTTCACCGGTTTATGTTTTGTGAGTTTATATTTGTTTCGGCTGTTGAGCTTGTCTGCCAGGGGTTGACAGATCAGCTGCGTACAACAGCCGGAAGGGTTAGGGTGAGGTAGCTTGTGAAAGTGGGGGGCAGGTCAGCCGCCTACCAAACATAACGTGCTCTGTCCCGGCATTGCAGGAATGCGAGGGTATATGGCCATACGACTACAGCCATGCACGACATGAGTCCCCCCCCCTCCTCCCCCCGCGCGGGCGTGTTGACCCGTGGGGGTTGTCTCTAAAATAGTCGTCACAATTTGTATTCTTGTCTTTGTTCTAATTAGGATCACTTCATTTTCAAAGACCCAGCCGCACGTCAGAGGCAGAGTGGCGGGCGTCTCGAAGGTTTACGTGATATACAAACCGAGGCATCCTTTTGAAAACAAAAAACAAGCTCCTATCATGTGTTATCAAATTGGATACCACGGTTTCGCCGACGACGAGGGGAGGACATCAGTGGGGTATCTCCGACCAAGTAATGAAATAGAAACAAACACAAAATAAGCATTGTTTGTCGAGAGGGGGGGGGACGTTTGCGGTCTCTAAAACCAAGCGATCCTAAAACAGTATTTCAGAAAAACGCATCTGAAATTTTCTTGAAATATAGTGTGAATACATCACTCCGGTGTGCTTTTCATTCTATATTTGTTTTATATATGTGGCGTTTAAAGAAGCCTAGTCGGGGATATTTCAAACATGGTGGACAGAGGGATCTGTACAAGACGGGTGATTCAAAGTAATGACCGGGAATCGTGTCTTACACAATGGTTATTGCTTGACTATGGACAACGCACAAGGGGCTTATTACTTCGGATCCTATTCCTTACAAATTCCCATTCAACAGGTTGTTTGTTGCCCTTTCCATCACCCCGTGCGGAATATGTTGCCGAGGGCCTGTTCAAGTTCGCGCCATAGAGGAGCGTTCAGCGATGTAAGAAGATGCTGTGGTTCCTCCCCTAACGAACATGCAACACGGAGTCCGAAGACGGTGATATTGGTCTAGTTTGAACGGTTTATTTACATGTATCTCGTTTTGTGGATTAATATACCCTTTCGATTTGCGCTCCCTCCGATTTGTAAGAAGGGTGGAGAGGGGAGGTCTTGGGGAACCTACGCTAACAACGCGCATGTGACGTTATGTTCCCCCTTTAATATACAACCTTGGCCGCATCCCCATGTGTTATAGCAGCTGAGCTGATCAAGCTACACAAATATGGGTCGGGACGCTGACGTCGGGACACAGTAGTCGTGAGAGATAGTATTTTGACTTGTTTTGTTGAATTTTTGTTTGCCGCACAGTTGGAATTGCGATACATCCTTTTGGCCACATTTTCCCACGGCTACATTGTATTTCCGTAAGGTTTGAGAGCAATCCAACGGAAGGGGTGCCACTTTTTGGCTCAATATTTTCTGACCGGTTGAGCTCCTCGCGTGAGTAACCACCGGATACTCTTTGTTATTCTACTCGTATTTTGGTTTCTGGACTATCGCATTGGAAGGTTTGTTCGGGTTGCGCGAACGAATATTTCCGAAGTCATGTTTCGGGTGGGATATTGAGCTCCTCATGTAAGGAGCTTAGAACATTCTGCTGCGCCCCTACCGTGGGATGAGTCTTGACAGCATTCCTTCTACAGCCGTAAAGGGGGATGAAATCCTCGATATCTCTGTTTTGACTCTTATATCTGGGCGGAGTAGTAGCGTTTTATGTGATGCGTGTATTGTTGTTGTGTTGGTCGGAGTAGTGTTGTTCTCTACAATGCGTATAATGGTGCTTGGTGCTGTTTTATGTGGCGCTTCGTTGCCTGCGGCGAAATTAGGATGGCGGGCAGTTTTCTCGACAGGGAATTTCCCCCCCTATTCCTCAAGGCCTGGACACTTTCCAGCATACTACAGCAGCCCAGTTGGGTCATAACAGCGACTTGGCTTCTATGTCTGTACAAGCTATTGTTCACAGCAACTAGTATTGCGGGTACGACGGGAGAAGGGAATTGAGGAGGTTACACGTGTGGAAACAATCATCGTCACGTGGTTTTCTTCGTTTTTCAAGCCTTTTGCAATTTTCGCATATTCCCCAGCATCGAAGTGGCGTGAAAACCTCTGCATATGCATCCCAACGTTCGTCGTAGTGTAGGGTGGTGTGTCGATACTGCTTAGTTCAGTCTATTATATACTACTACTGTAGTTTTGTTGGCGTACGGAAGGGAGTGAATTTGGCTTGTAGATATGCGCATGCATGCGCTTCGGAACGTGGTGCTCCTCTTATCTTCAACATTATAAATAGTGGTACTGTGGCTAATTACACATATGTCAGCAGCGGAGCGAGTCGACTACCTCAAGAGATACGCAACGATATTCATATCTTAACCGAGCAGTACCTAGCGAGATTAGTCGATATCTTTCGTATGTATCTTATGGCGAGAGATCCATCGCGACAGTGTATGGGCCTGGGTGTCTAGTAAATGACAGTTTTAATTGTACTTCCTCGTGAATAGATTATTTGTTCTACATTAAAAATGTGGTAACGACATTTCCCAGAGGTTGCAGGGTATATTTCAGATCCACGTGGTGAGGGATTCTATATAATATTTTATATCATCTCCAGAGATGCCTGCTGGTGCAAATGTATGGATCGAGCAGTTTCGAGAAACACGAGGTTTAGTTATGGGACTATCCCTGCACACGTGGCCATCTTGGGTACCCTGCCAGCATTTGACGTAGGCACCCTGCCAGCATTTGACGTAGGCACCCTGCCAGCATTTGACGTAGGCACCCTGCCAGCATTTGACCGTGACACCCTGCCAGTGGTTTTGGCGGGAAATAACATTGTACAAGGTGAGACACCCTGCCGAAAATCTCACAGGGTGTCCCAATGCTGTACAGGGTTTGACACTCTGTTAGGTTTCCGGCAGGGTATCGGATGCTGTACAGTGTTTTACGTAGACACCCTGCCAGCATTTGACGTAGACACCCTGCCAGTGTTTTTGGCGGGAAATGACATTGTACAAGGTGAGACACCCTGCCAAAAATCTCACAGGGTGTGGTCACCCTGTACAGGGTTTCACACCCTGCTACGTTTCAAGCAGGGTGTCGGATGCTGTACAGGGTTTGACGTGGACACCCTGCCAGCATTTGATGCCTGACCCCCTGCCAGTGTTTTTGACGGGAAATAACATTGTACAAAGTGAGACACCCTGCCAAAATCTGACAGGGTGTGGTCACCCTGTACAGGGTTTGACACCCTGTCAGGTTTCTGGCAGGGTGTCGGATGCTGTGCAGGGGTTGTCACCCTGCCAAAATTCCGACAGGGCGTTCAATGTTCTGAAAAATGTAAAGAACAGTCTGCAGCGTGTAACACCCTGCCTTAATCTCGGAGTTCGATCTATACCGAAGGTCTTAACACTGGGAGCACTTTGAGTATCCATAGTAACGAAACCGGATACACTGAAGGATCTGGGTGAAACGCCACGACTGCTACTATAACCATAGTACCTTCAACGCGTGAACCCATAAAATATTGCCAGTATTGCAGCCCGTCGATATGTAAAGTCGTGAAACATTGAAAGTATCGGAAGTGTTTTTTATTCGGATAACCAATCGAAATATAGCGAGTATTTACATCATGAGAAGTACGTCATTACGAGGCACTTGACGCACAGGTAGTTTCCCACTTTATCGAAAGCCAACACATTTCCAAGTACAGAAAGTATCGGCTTTGTTTTTACAACCCCGAAATAGATCAAATACGGATAAGTTTCGCACTACAAAAATAGATGATGATAATTCTGCGAGTATCGGCTGTATCCACAGCGTATTCGATGAAAAACAGCCAGTGATCGAAGTGCCCCCTTTATTGCTTTCTCGACGAAATTTACATTTTTGCGGTGGACTGGGGACATCTGTGAAATATTGGGTCTCACACGCTTCGCTGTACAAACACCGCCCACCAAAAACAATAATCATTATTACGTGATATATCCAGTCAGCCATATATAGCTGTGGCAGAAGATTGATTGTCTTATCACGTGGTTCCTGCACCACGGCGTCAACCGCCGTTAGTAAAGTGCCGGATTCATCGATGACGACGTGTCTTAATCCCATAACATTTGGCGGCTTTTTGAATTGATACCGGAGGAAAACGTGTTTGCATGCCCAAGAGCATTACATTGGACTCGAGACGGAGAATTCGACGACCATGGGGGCGCACCCCTCGCCAAAAAAGAAGCATTGTATCTGCAGCAAAGAAAACTATATCATTACAGACGTGGAGAGCACTACGAAGAAAAATTTGATGTCTACAGCATTCCATATCGGCTCATGTATGATATTGTCCGCGCAGGGGGAAAATAGTTACGTGTAACATTCGTTTCAACTGGATTGAGGTCGTTAGTAGGAGAATACAAACTAACACCGGTCGTTGCGCGCCGCTAGTCAAAAGATGGAATACAGCGACACTACCGTATTTCATCTTGTGGTTTCGGCTGTATGTGTAAGGCGGCCAATCGCACCAAAGACTACCGTACTCCTACCCTTGGTATCTTGAATTTACGATTTGTTCGAATGTATAGTCTACGTTGTGACGGCGATGCCGTTTAATAATGCCGCCACGCCATCCACACGAACAACACACATTCGCGGGATTGGTTTGAGGCGCGACCCATAGTTATCCGTTCCTTCGATTGAGGTTCCTCTAATCACAGATGTGCACACATCCGCCAAACAACTCCCGGCTGTGTTCTCCATACCTCCACGGCTGTCGCGATTGTATCGTGGGCCTACCCCGTCACGAGAATAAGACGTTCTCAGTGCGATAGTTTGGTGCACGAGTCAACCTTGCGGACAGCAGTAAGCCTCCAGCATACTATAGGCCAAATGCTGGGGTCAGAATGATAAACCCCGACACCAACCGTTGCGTGTATGACTCCTGCACGATGCGCCCCATGCTTTAATAACGAGGAGAGTATGGCACCTGTTAACTGCAAGCAACATGCTACAGATAGTAGGGTGAACGGCAGAATCGGACGACGCTTGCACGGCTCGTAGTAGCACCAGCCTACATCTCTTGTCGAGGGCAACACGTGCGCGGAATTATGTAAGCAACATGCACAGGACGGCATGGTCGACGTCTGCACCAGCCGTTGCTCACATCAGTGCGGAACAAGACCAACACGACTTGGACACAAGATGTGGAATACATAATATACTATGCCCCACGACCAGGGCTCACGAAATTATCTACGGGATTCGTTGAAATCTGAAGTTTTCACTCGGCTGAGTAGACACGTGTTGATGACGTCCAGCTTCGGACAGTATCCGCTACTATTGTAGTTGGTACTGGCTTTCAATCAGGCTCAAATGGGGAAAAAACAGCTGTCAGCAGCCTGGTCCTATGGCATTGGTGTGTCCTCGACCACCGACGCTCCTTTGGTTGGAGAATCGCGCGGTGCCCACCATACTCTGTGTTTTTAATCGATACCAGGGCGCTCGAAAATTGTAATGGCCATTCAAATGATCACACATAAGCCCAACTTTAGTGTACCGGTACAGTCAGTCTGTAGCTTAAAGCCAACAAAGGCTGCATGCCACGCAACCTCCCAATATAAAGGGGTACGCCACGACAATAAAACATACATGCATTATTGTACGAACCTTGAGCTGAGCGAGTTCTCAGGCTCGGAGTCGTTGAAGGCTTGTGGAAGTGACTGTACAGAACGAGCCGCTCTGTCAGTATTTTCCGTTACTACAGATCACTTAAGGGGCCCGGAGAAAGCCGGGAGGGGGAACGAGCGTGGGAGGCACAAAAAGTGTACGGGGTGAATCCTCTGACGGCATTCGTAAACCCTCACGACGGTACCATGGTGATGAGAGATACATTGTCACCGGAGATGGAGAGCGAATCATAAAGAGACACAAACAAGGCCTTATCCATCAACGAAATCAGCGTTCTTGTACCAGACACGTGTATGTTGCACGTTCCGCCGACGTGCTCCATTCAAACATATTATTGGAATGTCGGACGCCAACTCAGTTTTTCTTGGAGTTTGAGATAGGAACGGGGTTTTGACTAGATGCTGAAGAAACGAAAAACTGCCGGTAAGCAGCTAAGCGTAGGTGCTGGGGCTGATTTCGTTTGATAGGCGTACTGCAGCACAATGTAGTGCATCTGTCTTGGAGTTGCTTCATCGAGTTATCTGAAAGAGAAGATAAAATTGTGAGGAAACACTCCTGCTACGAACCTCATGAATAATACCGTCGTGTATCACTTCCTGCGGGAGCGTCCTACTTACGGAGGTTGCCGACCGTCCACGCACCGTCGGTAGAATTGCACGAATCATATTAATTACATAAATACATTTTTGACAGTTGCATGTAAGCTTGCAGTTGGATGAAAATGCATGCAGATTGAATGCACGCTCGCAGGCAGAGGCACTAAATTGCCACGCAGGTTCAGGCAGCAAGTGGATGCAAAGCTCATGGTAGCAGGTTGTGTTACTTTGCTGGACATAGCAACCGGCACCCTCAGCGCGGGTGGTGTATCCACAGGTGAGGACCCTCTGCGGGAGTAGGAGGTCTCATCCAATCCAACACTTAAATGAAATGATCGGGAACAGAGTTAGAGAATGCCGCAGTATTGTTCATAAGGTAACATTTTATAGTTGCCTTTGAAATCACTTTTTGGATGAGATATATAACTCCTCAAGTAGCCACCCGCAGAAGGCAAAAAACATGGTGCAGCACCTCTACCGTCACATGCGTCATAGGCCTCTATAATATTAACGTGAAGACGGTTTTTCTATTCATATTTTACAACAGAAGCTGTTTTGATTAAATGCTTACATTTCCGTTGTTACGGTCTCGCCATATTTGGAGGTGTTTAGACTGAAAAACGTCTTGATAGATGAAGTATTGTGGCTCCCGTTTAGCTTGAAAATGGGTCATGATAAACGTTGGGGTATGACTGCATACCTGGCGAAGTTTGACAAGATTTTGGCCACATACCGTACAGGGAAAGCTGGGTCTTATATTTTGTGGGGCCAGAACAAAACTGGCCTGAGTGCAGTGGCGTCTTCCACGAGGGAGACAGCCTCAACAGGATGACGAGCCCGTGTTGGGGCAGTCCATCGTAACAGTGGTTCAACGCTACCATTTCAAGGGTCGACGGCGAACCTCATACGGTCCATTCATATCAGGAGGAGCTTGTAATACTCAGGATACGGTTGATGCATGTTAGGTATTTAATGCACTGGTGCCCGTGGTCAAAATACGGCCCATGCATGTGCGCATGAAGCACGAGTAGTGGTCGATATTAGAGGTTGGTTGATGTTATATGCTTTTGCTCCAACCTCTTATCTCGTGTTGACGGCAACGCGGCATGCCATGGAACACAAGGGGAACGCACCATGCCAGCAAGATTGCCACTAAATATAGGTAGCTGCCGCTTAACAGAGGACAAGGCGGTCCAGGTGACTCGATTGCTGCCATCCGTCATTGGTTGACGTGTTGGTGGGCGGATGAACAGCCGGGTGCCACTCGGCGTTGGTGTTTAGTATTGCATCGTGGTACTACACCCATGGCATGTCGTACGACGGGCTTGGAGGACTCGCTAGTGGTGGTTTATCCTGGTCTTGATTGGCATTGGAAACGCACGACACAACAACAGGTTTTATATCGAAAGTGCCGCTTGCTCCAGCCAGAAAGGCGAGAGTGAAACTAGCAGGATGATAACGAGGAGCGAGGGATGTGGGCGATAATATGGTAGACTATCTCGCCAAGGTATCACACGACAAAGGGTACTGCCCGATCCCCCCCCGCCTACCCAAATGCCCTGTTCGTGTGTTTGCGATCCCGGCGACCAACCAATCGTCTTTGTAGTTTAAGTTCGCTGGCATTATCGTACGTAACGCCTTCAAGTACTAGATAAATCGACGAAACACCGCTTACTCTTCTTGCCATCTACTTCGGTAGTCTCCCCTGTTTAATCGGTTAGGCTTGACCAAAGTGATAGGAAGCTCAGCTGACGTTGCAACATAAATTGATCACGAGGTCTTCAACCCCCCCCCCTATACATATACTTCGTACAATCTGTATATAGGTTGTGTTGGGGTCGGTTGGCGACCACGCTGCAGAACACGCCTCTCACTGCGTGAGCTGAACAAACAGGGTTCCGTTTTTGTTTTTTTGTTTCGGCGGTCGCCAAGGCTGGCGGTCGAGTTAGATCATTTGTGCGGGATGGAGAACCTTTGCTCCGCACAAGGGTAATGGTTGTTTTACGTAGTGTGAATATGGTAAGGCACCCAAGAGACAGTTTAAGTTACATAGTGCTCCCATTGCTGTCTCTGGAATTGGCCACACCAGAAATTATATGATTTCATTGAAGCTGTCATCCATATGCAAGTCCGCCTTACACGCGGTTATTTTAGTAGGATGCAGGTCGCCCTTCAAGCGACTCGCCCAACACCCCACGGCGCTTCGCGCTTGGTGCAAGCAATGTCTGCCTGGTCGGTGAAAACCTGACGTGCGCCGTCCCGACATTGTAGGGATGCGAGGGTCGATGGCCATACGACTACGGCCATGCATGAACATGAAGCACCCCCCCCCCCAAAGGCAGTCAGGTCTGCGACGACACATTATCATACAAGTGTCACAGTAGATACGTCCAGATTATGATATCTGCCTTACCTCAAAATTGAAACTAATCAGTGCGCCGAATGCTTTCGTTGTATTGTTGTGCTACCTTTCACTCTTGAGCAATATCAACTCAAAAGAAAACACCGAAGAACCAATGAGCCAGAAAGACCACGGAAACTCCAGAGTGGGTTAGGTGTTCAAATGGCATAACTCAAACTCGACACATTCAGGTTACGATTTGTTAGTAAAAAATAATGATATGCCCCATGTCAACTGACTCACCAAATGCTGGAGGTCTCCCTGGCCGTCATTACGCTAAATGGACGGAAGGCTGTTGAGGCGAAGGCGCCCTCACTGTCACTCCTAACAACGCAAGCGGCCTTACTGCAGTACTATTAGTATTAATAGTTTTAATATGAGTACAAACACATGCTAAGGTACAGCTGCACAAGGTTTTGTTGGTGTTCCTCGATTGATCCAGGCGCTATACCTCACTCGAACACTAATTTCGAGATAAATAATCAGTTCAGCCCAATGGACAATCTAAGTACCTAGGCGTGCACAAACGACTGGTGCTACGGTTGGGGGGCTACCCCCATTTTGACTGCAGCGTTTACAGTATTATTTAGGTGACTGACTCTATACCTCACACAAAAACTGCCTTTTAAGGCACATTCGTTTGCGCAGAGTATAAAAATCATCCCAAAAGGCTTAAAAGAAAAAGGCTTAAAAGCAAAAGAGGGCGAAACAAAAACAGGGTAGCCACTCGACGGAGTGGCTCTGAGCGCCTAAAACACAACTACCTAAACGTGGTCACCACCAGTCGACAATAATATCACAAACAAAAAGAACGGCATTCCGACGATTAAAGGGTAATGTGCTCCGTGATTCATAAATAATTTGAAGCCAAGGGTCTTGCCCTTATCCTAGCAAGCGACACGTTTTAAACCCCAACGTCTAGACGTGTGCACCGTTTCACGCGAAGTACAGTTACACCTCATTTTTAGAGAAAGCAATGGCATGCCCCATACCGACTGAGTCAATCCTCTCCCTTGCGCATCACCCCCCTCCAGTGCTATGCCCCATATCGAAAATGAATTGTCGCTGCAGCTTGATGTTGCCGTCCGCTCCCAAGACTGGTTTTACCTGCATGTCTTGAGTTTGATGTAGAGAGGACCGTGATCGTGCTTATATCGGCGATGTACTGTATCAGTAAAACTACGCTACCGCGTGGGAAATGGAACAATATTGCGATCTGGCGTTTGTGTGTGTGCTGCTTGCTCGCAACTTCGAACACACGCAAATACGTCGCGGGCCGTCTCTAGCTGCCCACAGCCTCTTTCTGGCACATACGGTGCTCTCACAGGTGACCAAGAGCGTTCATCATTTTGTCGTGTTGAGGTTTGGTGTGAGGATCTGTTGAACTGTAGCTGTCCGCATGTGAACCGCAAATGTTCAGTTCAGTATACTTGATTAATCTATGTTTAGGTAACTCAAATTTCGACCGCTGCAGCAACCACCTCTAGGTTGAGATGCACGGTAGAACTCTATCGAGAAAGTGTGGGGACAACCCCTTATAAGGAAATCAGGAGCTTCTGTTATAGAGCTGTATAGGGGTGGATTGAATACCCTCTCCCTCTTAGGCACGAACCAATCGAAGATGGAAGCGCTGCGTGTCAGCATAGCGGCACCGATTTGTCTGCCGGTGAAAAAACACCAACGCCAGATGTAGAGCCTCGAGTCAACCGGGAGTTCTGGCGTGGGGCATGGACAAAATCCTCGGCGGTCTGGGGCCACTCCAAGTGTAAATTGTTTGATGCCGCCCTCGGTGTAACGGTTTACTTCGTGCAGTGAACAGTTGGTTTTGTAGCATAGTCTGCAAAGCCTACTGTAAATATGATGGTGTTTTTTTGTTTATCACCCAAAATACGGTAGATACCCGTACATACCATACAAAACCTTAAACAAATATAGCCGAAGGATGGTGGTGCTTATGACCGGTTAACAGGAGCTTCCGGTATCGGTGTACTTAACTCATCGTCGTGTACTCGGCAGGAATCTCGGTCCATACAGGAGGGTCTCCATTCTTCCCGCGCATCTCGTGTGACGTCAGTTCAGCATGCAAACGGTATTGATTGTCGAATAGCAACTCCCGCACCTTGTACGTAATGATACACTACTATTGTATGTCCCCTTCGCTTCGTTTGATGACCGCCACAAAAACAACAACAACATATAAATGCAGAAACAATTTTTTTTAGTATCTATCGGATAAGCAATGTCCTTAACAAGTCGGCGTGCAGTTAAAAAAATGCCTTGCCATCCGGGTATCTTCGAATAGAAAACTCGCTATTGCTAACGGTTAGCTCATCATGGCCGGGGTCAACAATGATGTACCGCAACTATCAGCCGGAATCAACAATGATCACGCTCAGCGCCTTGCACGGTGCATTTTACCTCGGCCATAACGCATAATGAGACGGCTTCTTTTCTCATATGACGCAAACGAATCCATCCGCCAGCGGCGCATCCAAGGCCTTTGGTCTGATTGGCACACGTCGCCCGTGAAGTACGGATCTTTGTGGGGCTAGGTCGAGTGTGTAAAACATGGGACCCTCCTTGTCGCCAGGGTACGCACTGGCTTCCGAAAAAACATATACACCAAGACAACGGACAGCAGTACGCCGTTCAGGTTTGCACAGGCGTATACCACGATAACCGGTATCACCAGCGACTTAAGTGTAAAAGCGGTTGGTGCTTACCTTCTAGCAATAAGTGTTCCTTTTTTTCTTCAATCTAGCTCCAAATATTCGACTGACTGCACTTGGAACACCGTAGTATTCCTCCATCATGAGTCTACACAGTTTCACTGGTACTTTTGGGATTTCGTTTTGCCCTCATCCCCGCTGTCATTGTTCCCCATTCCGCAGAGCTTGATGTTATCAAATCAAACTCGACCACGCTGACAAAATTACGCTTGGCCACATATATTGTTAAACTGTAAGTGAAGCTGACCACGTGTAGGCGTTGATCGTGTGCATGCATGACGAGTGATGCGAGCTAGTCAAACGCAGCCACGCTGATAGCCAATGTCCATATCGTCGTTGCGTAGGCACTAAATATGAACTTCACAGATTCCGTCCGTCTGTCGCAGCATTCGCAAAACACTATGACGGGGGTTGTCCTGGTTGTTTACCGGTGTGCCGTCTAGGATAAAGGCTTGTTTCAGACGTATCCCAGTTTCACGCACGGACGCAGGGTCTACAGCAGCATCCTGCTGAATACGCTCCTAGCTACATAGAGCCTGTTGTTCCATGTGTAGTCCACGTGAAATTCGGTTGCCCCCCAACAAAGGGATGGATACATATAAACGGTGTCGTTGAGAAGCCATTCAAAGCGTCCCTTTAAACCGGCGTCTCGCACGCCTTGCCACGTGTAGACCCCGGCTTAGCACGTGGTACTTATTGTTGCAAATTTCACACGTTGGAAAAGTGGGATCACCGATATTGTATTTTACCGGTCACAAATTTCATCTTCGGTGGCTACTAGGCTGCCTTTGCTGGGCAAATAGTCTAGAGGGTGGGTGTTGCTGGTGAACGGAACGCCGGTGGTAAGGTAGTCACTTATATGCAACACAGAAGCAGTGGCGACAATTTGGTTGGGCTTACAATTTGTCAAGACGAATCCCAACATCTACAGCTGCCCTGTTCCCCACAAACGCACCTCGTTGTTGAAGGAACGCGATTGATCGGTAGACAATATTTACAACAATGTTCGGAGCTTCGGGGTGTGGCTGATCCATGTGTACTTGGTATCACGTGAAGCTCGCAGAAGATAGGCCACACTCGACAGCCTGCTATTGGTCGTAGGGGGGCAACCACGACCTGGGGTTAGCCCAGATGTCGACCGATCCACATAATATATATATATGGTCGCTTGCGACTGTTACTAAGAGAATGGGTTTAAAGGAAACATGTATCAACACGATGATGGGGCAGCGCTTCAACTTCAATGCTTGTGCGGTCGCATCTGGCACCCTGCGCCTGCCTTCATTGCGTACCCATAAGCTCCTGTTCCGTCGGTCCCGGCATGGTTACTCCTCGGGATACAATATATACTGTACTTTGAACCAATGTTGTCCGACACGAAGGAAATCACCCAGCTCCCCTCATGGTTTGCTCTAAAACTTCTATCCAAGCTTTGGGGGGATGCATGGAGTTCGTAATGAAGCTCATAACCCAGGTAGACGTCGGGGCTACATTATGTGCGTACGATGCCTAACTCTTGCCTGTACAAATATTCAATTCATCAGACAGATCCAAACCAACATCAAAGTTAGTACTAGGCGGACACATGTAATAAGGTAGTGACAGGGGCCCTACGGCAGTGAGTATCCGACATATGTAATAAGGTACAGTA
>MEHQ01001672.1:146211-174428 GCA_008828725.1 Saccharina japonica | reverse complement strand
GCTTCGCGCTTGGTGCAAGCAATGTCTACCTGGTCGGTGAAAACCCAACGTGCTCCGTCCCGGCATTGTAGGGGCGCAAGGGTCTATGGTCATACGACTACGGCCATGCATGAATATCGAGTGCACCCCCCCCCGTCCCACGAACTCGAAGCCCCGACAATTTACCGATACATTACGCCCGCCAGCGGCCATGACATGAGAGTCTACGTCTATACACCAAGCACGTTCACCACGCAGGATACCTCATTCAAGTCGTGTGGCTCTAACATATCGTACGCACAGTTATTAACTACGGTATGATACATCATACATAAGGTGTAGCAAATTGAATGGCGCGATTTCCTTGGATGAGTTAGTTTCCCTGTTAAGACTATACGTTGGTGTGTCAGTCCATGCCGGCATCATCTACTATTGACGTATGTAGCTGTTCTATGTACAAAAACAAAACAAACAAATCGCGTGCGTATATACCGCACGAAAGCAAAAAAAAAAATGCCGCAACAACGCGCGAAAAGTTCTCGAAGCGAGAGGCCTTACCGCAAAAAATGTACTACTACGTGCAGTTGTACCGGCACTTCTACTATATCCTTTTGGCCACCGTTTTGGCCGCCGCCGCCGTCGCCGTCGACGCCGACATCCCTATTGGGAGCACGCAACACCTCCCGCTTCAATCCCACCCATCCCGAGCTCTACCTCAGAGGCCCTCGTCGACGATAGAGGGGCAAGCTCCACCTCAGAGCCGCCCGCCTCAGGGCGAGCGGCGGCAGGGTCAGCGACGCGACTAGTTCTGGGACGTCTCCGAGGTAGGACTACATAACGTACCACGGTGGTGGGGGGGATGGGGGCTTGACACGCTCTATCCAACACTTTCAATAACAAGGCGACGACTACCAATGCCCAAAGGATGATGTGGAAATCAGACGCGTCGGTGTGAGTATTAGACATGCAGGATGAGGGCGTGCCGGCTTCGCGCAGACCTGTCTCTCCTCCCCCCAGCCGCGAAGCGATTCGATATCTGTCGTCCGCAAAAGCAAGTACGTACGTGGCGGGTTTTTGGGCGGGTTTCCGGCGTTTTTGTTTAGGCAAGTATATTATTACGAGCGAATGCAAGTTTCTAGTTTTGACGGGGACCTTTTTATTAGGGACTGCTTTCGAAAATCGATGTTCCATTGTATCCATGATACGTACACGGTACAACCTCGATGCTCTCTGAAAAAAATGAAGAAAAAAAAACACCGTCCACCACTGCAAACGACAACAACAGAGGACCCAGCGGACCACAATCAAAAGCGCAACACAGGTGTGTCGTACGCCGAAGCGCAGGACGGCCTCGCAGGGGCGACCGCACACCGACTGGCGGGATGGCAAGCAGTTCAACGGTGGCCAGTAGGGTGGGGTGTGATTGGCGGCGAGCAGGTCAACGGTGGCTGGTGCGGTTGGGTGTAATCGGCGGACTCGTTGTAGCTGCCTCATGTTTCGCTTGGGTTAGATGTTTGTCGTTTTTTTTTTCGTTTTTCATTGGCATACACTAGCCGGTCCCCCGGTGGGCTAGCAGGTAACCACGAAGCCTGTGAAAGTCAAGATCGTGAGTTCGAGCCCCCCCGAGTGCATGCTCGTAGTGGCTTTTTCTCGCGAAAATATATGTTGACAAGCGGAAAGCCCGAGAGCGTGAGTTAGCAAAATTCGATGAAAATCGACGAGCGTTGGGAAGGCTGAACCCTCTGCGCGATAAAAATCAAGGCAAGAACCGTAGTCGGTGAGGAGGGAGAGGAGCCTACTTTGTGGCCCCGGATCTGAGTTACGACTAGGGAGGGAGAAAGACAGAAGTGCGAAGATAATAAAGGGATGGAAAAAAATTATCGCACTCAAGTTGACGACTTGTTATAAATATCTTGCTGCGCGAGTCCATAGCGACAACTACACTATCTTTTTACGATGCAGTGCGTAGTTGTAGGATACGCACACGGCAACAGACACACGCTGCCGACCCTCGTCAAATATATAAAAGAGCCCCGCAAAAAATCTCGGCGTGAGATTTTCGGTCAAACAAGAAACTCGGGAGCGGTTGTAGATGAAACTATTACGGAGTGGGCTAATGTAGTAAACAGGACCTACGGTCCACTACTAAAACCTATACATTTAATATTTCTACTATTAATAACAATATTTGGTCCTATTAAGGGCCCAAATTAACGAGTATAAAATAAATTCAATTTGGAAAAAATAAAATTCAAATTCGCTTTTCATTGGTCAACACACGCACCAGCACCAAATATTATGCCCCAAGATCCTAATCTTTGGTGCTGGTGCGTGTGTTGACCAATGAAAAGCGGGATTGATTTTTTTTTTTTCCAAATTGATTTGTTTTCTTCTTCGTTAAAACGGGCCCTTACTATGGACCCCCGTAAAAGTGTGGAAAACACCCTTTTGCAAACGAAAACAATAGCCTATACAGGCCAGTACAGCAGTGCATATCAGTTTCTTATCAGAGGGCGGGTGCCGTACGGTACTGCTGTACGGCACGACGATACAGACAATGTTGTTGTTGCTGCTGATCTCATACCACTACTATCTCCTTACCTCCAGCAAACCTATAGCCCCGAGGTCCCGAAAAGACACTAAATGTATTAAAAAAAAAGGTGTCGTTGATATCACATTGCTGCAGCAGTATTATTGCGCTCGCCACCGAACAAAAAACGTAACTGTATTTTTAAGTTGTTTTGTGGTCTATTTTGGTTTTTTAATCATCGCTTTTAGGGCCCATATTAACGAGTACAAAATAAATTCAATTTGGAAAAAATAAAATTCAAATGCGCTTTTCATTGGTCAACACACGCACCAGCACCAAAGATTAGGATATTGGGGTATAATCTTGGGTGGTGGTGCGGGTTCTGACCAATGAAAAGCGGATTTGATTTTTATTTTTTCCAAATTGATATTGTTTTTCTTCGTTAAAACGGGCCCTTACTTTCCAGCTCAACTCGCATATATGAGGTTTTACCCTCAGCGATCTTCTGGACAAGCCGTGGTCACAGGTGTCATCCCCTTTCCCCCCTGGTAAAAACATGCCTTCAATTCTATCGCGCATAGGGTTCAGCTGGTCGTCGATTTTGGTCGAATGTTGCCATTAATATTCATAGCTCTCGTGCTTTCCGATAATCAATGTGTTGGCAAGAAAAAAGTCCCTACGAGTATGTGCACTCGGTGGTAATTGAACTCACGAAATTAATTTTAGTAGGCACGAGGACTACCCACCAAGCCGCTGGGGACGACGGCACATGGGTGTGTGAAATCTGTCGGACATAGTCGTTGGGTGTAGCCGTGCAAATGTCTGATACGTGTGATTGTCGTATTATTCCAAGTGTTTGAGTTGTGTGACTGCAATCCATCTACGGAGATTGCGGCGGGATTTATGTTTTCCCGGAGGGGTTGCATAAACGTATGTATGGCCTGATTCCGGGGGTCTTAGAGAGCCGAGAGGAAACACGGCCCTCTTGCTCTCAGTACGTTAAAGGATATTATAACACGTTTGATATCTCTAATTCACTGCCTGATGGCACCTCGACGCTCTACCCACCGCTCTGCGTGAGCAAGGCAACGCGCCGAGCACCCCTGCACCTGGTTGTCCCAACAAAATAAAGAAATAAATGGCTTTTGAGTTGATGTGGATTGATTAGTTTCCGTCTACGAGGCGGACGACATGCACCAGTGAGCTTCAACGTTGATAACTCATAGACATGGAATCCCGCTAAAGGAGAAGACCCAAGGGAACCCAAAAACAAAAAAGAAACCTACGAGTACCGGTATGTACGAAGTCTTTTACTTCCTTCTGTTCTATACGTACTCCTGCTTAACCCCTTAAAGAACCGGTCCCACACATTCGGGGACAAACGACTTGAAATTAGTGTCGGATAAGTTTTGCAGTTCTGAATGGGTTCACCTCTGTCTACTTCAGTTGCTGCCCTTGCTCCTTCCTTTAGATTTCACAGTAATTTTCTCATTGCCATATCACCCACGGACGCGAAGAGAAAACGCACAACATGTAGTCTATTACGTAGGTGGTAAGTTGGAAAACGTACCAAACCCACTTCAGTCCTATGGGCTGTGTGACCTTTGGAGAGTCATACGATATGTCACGGATGCCAGTCAAGTTCCCAGTTTGCATGACCGATATACTCAAGGGGGGTCCCTTCGGGCAAAACATTCAAAAAAAGCAAATCCGTTTTTTTTTGTTTTTCAGTTGCAATACTATTTCTGGTAGAGCTTCGACCTTTCATCACTCCCTACCGAAAACGACATTTCTCCAGTTCTAATGCTCAGATCCACCCCCTCACGACAGTTCGAGAGAGCGTAGGTTATATGGGCAACCGTGTTTTTTCAGGCGCCGGATCGATCCGAGGCATATTTCACCAAAAAAAGCGCTTCCTTACGAAAAAACCGACTCCCCATACTTCTGGCACCCATGACCAATTTGAAAATTAAGACACTTTTCAGGCTGCTGACACTGCTTCGACTCATATGTCCGACGAGAACGCCGTTAACTATTACGCGGGACCATAGTAAATAGGACCAAATATTATTTGTAAAAATACGGAAATATATAGGTTTTTGTGTGTACCGTGGATCCATTTTACTATGGTCCTTGCCCGTATTATTACGGAGGACCATAGTAAATAGGACCAAATATTGTTAGTAAAAATACGGAAACATCTATGTTTTTGTGTATTCCGTAGGTCCTATTTACTATGCTCCCCCGTAATAGTAGGCGAGCCTGCCTGGACCTCTAGTTTGACCATCCACGGGGTCCTACGCGGCCACGGCAGAGTGTACATACCAGACAGGAGCCCCGGAATGATCAAGATTCTTGCTGAGCACATTTTTTTTTCGTGATGCAAACACGGCAATGCCTGCCCTCCTTTGCAGATCCAGGGGGCACCAACACCTCTTAGGGACCATAACGAACAAGCGGTACGTTAGTTGGGTGCGTGTTATGGTATTGCTGGAATGATGTGGAAATGTCGGAAAATACAATGGCAGCAGCAGGTACGAGGGATCGTGTTGGTAGTACTTGGAAGGCGTATCTTAGATGGAAACCAGGGGTTTCCAAGGCGAAGCAACTCGAGCCTTCAGTCTTTCATCGTGGGAAAAGGAATAGAGCTGATCTTCTTCTATCTCTAAGCAAACAGCACATGTGACTACCAACGAGTACCTGTTCAATAGGCAAACCCGATAAGGGGTACTCTGGTGTCCCATCGTACCGTTAGCCTCACAAGTGGCGTCGTCGACGGGCCTGGGCATTAGACTGGGGCTATGCCGTGTGTTCGGTAAGGGAAAATGACACGGTGTTAGTAGATAAATAGTAGTAGTGCTGCTCTAAAAAAACGAAAATATATATATTTTTCAAAATAATCAAGTGTTAAGTTTTTGTTTTGGCCCTTAAGAACCGGTCCCTAGTATTTGGGGACAAACTACTTGGAATTTGTGTGGGATAACTTTTGCAGTTCTGAAAGGCCCTTCGGTAAAAAAATATAAGAGTACTACATATATACAGCAAGCAGTCTTTGAAAAAACTAAATCCGTGTTCGTTTCGGTTGCAATACTATTTCTGGTATAATTTCGACTTTTCATCACTCCCTACCGAAAACGACATGTCTCCAGTTCTAACGCTCAAACCTACTCCCTGAAGGGAGTTGAAGAGAGCGTAGGATATGGGCAACCTTTTTGTCTCAGGTGCCGGATCGATCCGACGCATTTTTCACCATGAAACGTACGTCTATGATAACTCAAACACGAATCCCCATTGGTGTTCTTTAATTCACAAGTTTGACGAAAACGCCGAATATTCAGTAGAAAAACCTACCTGGGCCTCTAGTTCGACCGTCCGTAGCGTCGTACGCAGCCACAGCAGAGTGTAGATGCCAAATAGGAGCTCCGGAATTATAAAAATTCTTGCTGCTGAGCAATTTCGTTTTGTGATGCAAACACAGCAATATCTGCCCTCCCTTGCAGACCCAAGGGCCCCAACACCTCCTAGAGACCATAACGAACAAGCGATACATTGGTCGGGAGTTATATGCCGTGTTCGGTAAGGGGTAATTACACGACGCATGGTGTTACTGTACCAGAAATAGTATTGCTGCTGTAAAAAAGACGAAACATATTTTCTTCGTAAGACTCAAGCACTATCGCACAGACCAGGGTTATAATTAGGTGGTGAAACGTGCGCAATTGCACCAATTTTATGATAAATCGTCTTTAGCGCACCTCAAAAAGCAGGAGATGTGCGGCAAGCCGCACATCCGTTTTCGGTCCCCGCACATTTTTTGGCCGCAGCCCAAAACAAATGTGCGAGTCGTTCTTTTTGTGTCTCTTTTCACCGCAGGCGAAAAACATTTTTGGTCTTTTTTTTTGTGATATTTTAGACAATTTCATGCTGAATTTCTTTGTGGCTTTCCTTTTTGAGGGGACCGAGTTCAAATTTCTGACGGTTTTCTATGTCCGTGGATGAAACAAGGCTTGAAAGGCTCACAAATACAGAGGAATACGCGTATGTGGTTTCAAGTTTCAATGATTTGAAAGGAAGTCTATAGCAGCTGTTGTATAGCATGTGAGATAGCGAAGGCGAGTTGATGCAGGCTGCTACAGTAGTGAAAAACTGCGGTGATAAGGGGGCGAATCAAATTATTTCAACATTTTGATGATTCCTCACAGTTGACCTGTGCGCTGCGGTGCTCGTAAATCCGCCCTGCAGGGCGGATTTATGATATCTGCCCCGCTTTTTTAATACTGTTTTTAGTGTGGGACATTTTTTCACAATTTTTTTTAATTTAACACTAACCCTAACCCCCAACCACGATATACCAATCAATGTCGTGGTTGGGGGTTAGGATTAGGGTTAGTGTTGAGTTAAAAAAAAAATGCAATTTGTTTCCCCCCACTAAAAACAGTATAAAAAAGCGAGGCAGATCTCATAAATCCGCCCTGCAGGGCGGATTTACGCGCGCTGTGCGCGCTGACATCCATGCAGTTATGCGGAGGTTCTGTCTGTGCTTGTTTCTGTGTTGTTTTCAAGACGAGCGAATGAGACGCACGTTTTGAATACCGTAGTGGGGGAGGAGGGAGAGGAGCCTACTTTGTGACCCCGGATCTGAGTNATAGTATTGCTGCTGTAAAAAAGACGAAACATATTTTCTTCGTAAGACTCAAGCACTATCGCACAGACCAGGGTTATAATTAGGTGGTGAAACGTGCGCAATTGCACCAATTTTATGAGAAATCGCCTTTAGCGCACCTCAAAAAGCAGGCCAAAACAAATGTGCGAGTCGTTCTTTTTGTGTCTCTTTTCACCGCAGGCGGAAAACATTTTTGGTCTTTTTTTGTGATATTTTAGACAATTTCATGCTGAATTTATTTGTGGCTTTCCTTTTTGAGGGGACCGAGTTCAAATTTATGACGGTTTCTATGTCCGTGGATGAAACAAGGCTTGAAAGGCTCACAAATACAGAGGAATACGCGTAGGTGGTTTCAAGTTTCAATGATTTGAATGGAAATCGATAGCAGCTGTTGTATAGCATGTGAGATAGCGAAGGCGAGTTGATGCAGGCTGCTACAGCAGTAGTGGAAAATTGCGGTGATAAGGGGGCGAATCAAGTGATTTCAACATTTTGATGATTCCTCAGAGTTGACCTGCTCGCTGCGGTGCCCGTAAATCCGCCCTGCAGGGCGGATTTATGATATCTGCCTCGCTTTTTTAATACTTTTTTTAGTGTGGGACATTTTTTCACATTTTTTTTTCAATTTAACACTAACCCTAACCCTCACCCCCGACCACGGTATACCAATCGATGTCGTGGTTGGGGGTTAGGGATAGGGTTAGTGTTGAGTAAAAAACAAAAATGCAACTTTTTTCCCCCCACTAAAAACAGTACAAAAAAGCGAAGCAGATCTCATAAATACGCCCTGCAGGGCGGATTTACGCGCGCTGTGCGCGCTGACATCCATGCAGTTATGCGGAGGTTCTGTCTGTGCTTGTTTCTGTGTTGTTTGCAAGACGAGCGAATGAGACGCACATTTTGAATACCGTAGTGGGGGAGGAGGGAGAGGAGCCTACTTTGAGACCCCGAATCTGAGTTACGACTATTAATAGGGAGGGAGAAAGACGGAAGTGCGAAGATAATGAACGGGATGGGAAAACGACAACAACAACAACAACAATAACAACAACAACAACAACAACAACAACAACAACAACATTTTGAATACATTTACGCACATACGTCCGTCCGCAATTTTCGCCTCCGGCGGCCCTTCGGGATCCCTCCGGGAGCCCTCCGGGAGCCCTCCGGGAGCCCTCCGGGGGCCCTCCGGGGGCGAAAAAAGCCCGACGTGCGCTACGCGCACATACTGCTGGAGCACTAATTATAAGCCTGGCAGACTACTGCTGTTTTTGTTTTTGGACAGAAGGGGTATTGGACCAGGTACAGCAGTACATCAGTTGGTGTGGCTTCGCTCAGCCAGCTTCGACAACATGTTTGGTACGTAGTGCGCGCAAACTTCTCAATACAGCGTCGTTCCGAGAATTTTCCCGGCGTTTAGAGTAAATAATATTTCAACGATATTGTCGAAGTTGGGTTCAGGCATATGCATGGTACGACATGGCTCGGAGGGAGGTGATATACTGAGATACCTGGTACCAGGTAGAGGAAGGGCACTCATTTTTACAAGTTTACAATATCATGCTGGTATGTAAGGAAAAATATTCCTGGAAGTTTCCTTTGCGTGTTTTATACCTCTGACATATGTATACACGACTCTTGGGTGACATCTTTTTTTTCTCAAGTACCATTTTAGCCCTGATCACTATTAATATCGCCAGAGTAGATTACTATTCTGTCAGTACATCAGTAAATACTGCTGTGCCAGTGCCCGGCCATAATAGTTATACATACGCTCGAAGGGGAGTCATATTTAATACTACTCTGTCCCGAAATATAAGCACATTATATACATTATTATTCAATAAAAACGGTTCTTATATATCGCCACAGAGTGGTAGTATCATACCGTGATAAACCCTTTTTAATACGTAGGCAGCACGAACTATTTTAATAAGAAATTGTCGCTCATGTCTGTAATACACTTCCACCCAGTGGTGTATATAAGGTACCGTACCAGGTATATGGTACATAAGGGTATATGGGTTACTATTGTGAGGGCATTGCCTGTTGAGCTATAGGGGTAAAAGATCGA
This sequence comes from Saccharina japonica, assembly GCA_008828725.1. Lineage (NCBI taxonomy): Eukaryota > Phaeophyceae > Laminariales > Laminariaceae > Saccharina > Saccharina japonica. The sequence continues at coordinate 165,179 of MEHQ01001672.1, read as the reverse complement.
TCGATTACCCAGCCCAGGGTAATCCTTATAACACTCTCCCCCCCCTCTGAACGGCGGGATATTTGGGACGTCGGTACCGTATACGGCCGTGCCTTGACCTACCCGCTTCGTTTCAATACCTGGGGAACAAGGGAAACGTTTGTTTTTAGGGACACACGCGCAGCAAGCGTTTCCATAAAAGAAACGTTCGAAGTGAGATTCGAAGCCGTGTCCCCGACGACGTCAAATATTTATAAAATTGGGTGAGACACGGAGCATCCCCTTGCAGGTCTGTATATTAAGCATGTCCTGGGTGTTACTCACTTTAGCGTAGAATCAAGCGTAGGAGAGACGTATTAGTAGCTTCTTTATTCCCAGAGCCGTGATGGCACATCTGCCTCTCATCTCGTCCTTCCGTTCTTATGACTACCCCGAATACGAATACGCCAGTCCAAGAAATACGAAAACGGACCAATTACCTACCAGTACATTGAGGTAATTACCGTCCTTCCAAGCCCATACTATTGCAGTAGAATTCGTCGTGGCAACCTATTTTCTGTGGTGCTCCTTACCCAGCAGCCGACGTTTTGAGAAAAACACTCTGACCCGAAGCATAAGGCCCACTTCGATTAAATGTTCACATACAAACGGTCCTTATATTTCCGTGTCAGACCGGTCTCATATGTGTTAAGCCAAGCCCGATACACGTCCAGATAGGCTTGCAAATATTATTTTGCAATACAGTACGTACATATCGGATGCAAAGGTATTGATTTGCTAAATGGTATTGGGGTAATAGCCCTATCGGCTGAGCAGCCCATTGAATTGGGACATGTTTCGGGATTTATCCCGTTTAGGGCTGAAGTCCCGTTGTGGGGACAGGTTATTAGGAATTAGAGTCAGATTTAGGTTCCTGTGCAGTGCAGTAATAAAAGGGTTTTTAACCTCGGGCCTATACGTCGAAGGTTGTTGATGGTGAATCGTTGTATCGTGAAACAAAGGTAGGGTCAACGACAACGTATGCATGCCTTATAGGGTGCATGGCTTATTGGGTGATAAGACTCGGCTTATTGGGCGATAAGGCACGGCTTATTGGGTGATAAGGCAAGCCTTATTAGGTGGTAAGGCACGCCTTATTGGGTGCACTCCCATTATGGGGACAAAACACTTGTAATTAGAGTCAGGTTTAGGTTTCTGTGCAGTGCAGCACTATTATAAAAGGGTTACACGTGCAGCCCCTTCCTTACCATGCCCCTTTTAGGTTTTCTTTTTTGAGCTATGTACTGCTGTACGTAGGTTTAGCTACTACGTCCAGTATGCACAGTAGTAACATAATACAACTAGGCAATATATGTGGAGGGTCCGACTACTGCAGTGGAGCCTGTGTGAGGGTATTACCGCTGAGCGCTGAGGTAGGGGTAAAAGATCGATCGATTACCCAGCCCAGGGTAATCCTTATAACACTCTCCCCCCCCTCTGAACGGCGGGATATTTGGGACGTCGGTACCGTATACGGCCGTTCTTTGACCTACCCGCTTCGTTTCAATACCTGGGGAACAAGGGAAACGTTTGTTTTTAGGGACACACGCGCAGCAAGCGTTTCCATAAAAGAAACGTTCGAAGTGAGATTCGAAGCCGTGTCCCCGACGACGTCAAATATTTATAAAATTGGGTGAGACACGGAGCATCCCCTTGCAGGTCTGTATATTAAGCATGTCCTGGGTGTTACTCACTTTAGCGTAGAATCAAGCGTAGGAGAGACGTATTAGTAGCTTCTTTATTCCCAGAGCCGTGATGGCACATCTGCCTCTCATCTCGTCCTTCCGTTCTTATGACTACCCCGAATACGAATGCCAGCCCAAGAAATACGAAAACGGACCAATTACCTTATTAAGGTAATTACCGGCCTTTCAAGCCAATACTATTACACTATATATTATGTATCGTCATCGTCGCGCATAGCTTCATACCAGGTGTACTATTTTACTCAAATATGTCGGGAGACAGGGCTTTCAACCCTTGACAGACAGCACCTTTGCCTTGACATGCCGTGACTGACACCAAACTACTAGGTTTTAGTGTGGAACGCTTCGGCCCTACACCCTTGACAGCGCATGTTTTGCCTTGCTTGACATGTCTCCCGACATCTTCGATTTTACTAGTCTACTGCTTCCTCCCATTAAAAAACAGGCAGCCTTGTTCCTTGTTCTCACCGGACGAATGCCTTGAAGCTCGTGTTGAGGTGGTCCCTGGTAGGAGGTATGATAGGTACGGGTACGGTGTCTTATCGCTAGGTCTCGTTGTTCTTTATCCACAGCCGATACCCGTATACTCCCTTCTCTGATGCTGGAGGTCTATCTGTGGATGTAGTATATACGAGACTGGTTCGTTGGTTGCTGTACGAGTACGTACTCGTGTTGCTTGTTTGCTGTCTGTACGAATGCTCGTATGGTAGAGACCCCCCTCACGTTTTCGCATTCGCCACTATGGAAACCCTCGTTTCTAGGGATGGATCCGTGGTCCGTTCTGAAGTTAGTTCTTCTGACGTCCACCGGTGACAGGACTGTGAGGAAAATCAAAACTCCAGTTTTTCACGAAAAACAAATGGCCTGCGGAGCCTTATTTTTACACAACAACATATATATGAATATATCTATATGGCCCACGGAGCTTTAACGCCCTAGGAATATGCTCTATTAGTATGTACCACTCTACTTTTTATTGGAATATTAATGAACAAAAAGTGCTTATATTTCGGTACAGACTGGTATGATACATGTCCCCGTTTGTTTTTCGTCGATTATCGTTTTTGTGGCTAGGTATGGTATGATCCTCGATTTGATGGATGACGTCAGCGCACGCGTGAGACCAGGGTTCTTAGTGGGCCTCTCCGAAACCCACGGATAAAGTTTGGAGGGCTCAGGTCCGGGTGGGATCAGGTCTGGGCGGGATAAGGGTGCCAAGCACGAACTGGGGGGGGGGGGGTGTACTCAAGTCGTGCGCGGCCGTACGTAGTCGTATGGTTGGACTTTGCTGTCCGTGGACTGCTGTGCAAGAAGGAGGTGCACTCCGTTTCGAGACCAAATAATGAAGCAAAGTACCCCAGTAAAGTATCAGTAGACAACCAACTGTGCACGCACTGGACACTGGCGTTTGGAGGGGGGGGAGGGGGATACGTTTCACGTCCCAGTAGCAAGTAGTGGAGTGTGGAGTGTATATTGTGAACAAATTATTTTTGGGAATTACACATTATGTTCTGAAAATTTGCATACATGTTATATGATCCCCTGCCGACCCGCTAACGAACGGTGTTTTTTTTTTTTTCCGTCAGATATTTATTGGTTTTTGGAGTTGGGGTTGGATTTTGGGCCTTAGGCCATCTGTTATGGAACATTTTAACGGACGGTGTTTTTTTTTTCGTCAGATATTTATTAGTTTTTGGAGTTGGAGTTGGATTTTTGGGCCTTAGGCCATCTCTTATGTAACATTTTTGAGAACCGAAAACGAACGTTTTCAGTTTTCAAAGCCGATCATCAACTTTATGGGCCTGAAAGTGGGTCCATTTCCGATCAGATTTTTCGATTGTCATTTTCAAGTCGGCTTCCACTCGGAAAATGATTTGCAGTAGTGGAGAAACACTGTTAGTGGATCTTCCTAAGGTAGCTAATTAGGCACTCTGATTGGCCAAGCAAGCACTGACCACTGGCATAGGGTTAGGGTTAGGGTTAGGGTTAGGGTTCGATCTGAGGGTCACACTACTACTACCAAGACAAAACCCCCATTTTAAAGATCCACGATCACCCTTTGTCCACCCCTCTTGATTTGGCATCGTGATGGGTTTCCACACATTCTTGGAGGCAACACGCGATCAAATGTACCGTAAACATCAGTTGAGTACCGTACAAGTCGCACCTGTCTGCCAAGCAAGAAACAGGTGTACTGCTGCTTGCTGTGCCACGCTCCCCACCCGCGCGTGCCGCAGACATCAGCACAATTCGATGGGATCGGGTTGTGATGGTGTCGGCCACGAGAGCCTTGCAACTCCCCTTCCTTGCAGCTGCGACTGCGGCATTCTCCAAGCACAACAACCATAATTTGTCTCGTCGAGAGGGCAGTCGATCTCTGGGAGAGATGTGTTTGTTGATGAAGGAGGAACACAGATAACGAGGAGGAAAACACAACTTCCAACGACACCCCTCCGTCGTGATTTCCGTTGTCCCGGCCACCGTCGGGTACAATGCTTCTGTGCTGCGTGTTCCGGTGCGACGAACACCTCGACCACCCGTAGTCCAGGGTGGCAGCGATATATCTCGGAGGCGCTTCGCGTACGAGTATATACGAGTACCGTCTTATATACGAGTACCGTCTTCCTCGTGCTGCTGTTGTAATTTTTTGTCACAACTTGCTGTCCAGAAACAAGCTCAATACTCGCACTTGGGTCATGATAAGGTTGTGAACTGAAAAATTATCGTTTGATTTTGACGCTCGAAAAAAGAGTTCGTTTGCGGTTTTGTCAAAAATGACCCATAAGAGATGGCCTTATGCCAAATTCCCGATGAAAAAAAATACGAAGCACCGTTCGTCGAGGCCCCGGCAGGGGCTCAAATAATACGTGTGCAACATTCAGGACCTATCTCTAAAAAACGGAGTTGTTAACATTTGGGCTTTTGTGCGGAAAACACGCGTATTTTGCACTTGCTTGGTAAATTACTTAGTTTTAGTATAGGATCAGCTTAGGGCGTTAAAAGTGACTTGATAATGGCCCTACGCAGTCAAATCTTCGAACGTTTGCGCGCATGTTTTTACAGGCATGCCTTGAAGTACCTCGAACCGGCTCGTTCAGAAAAAATGTTGAAAAAAAAAACGTGATTTCCTACGGAAACGCCTGACCGTTTCTGTCCCTTTTTCAAGGCCCGTGGTCGGTCGGGACACATTTTCGTCGCTAGCGCCAGCCCTAGGACCTCAATTGAAAAGCTGGCTATGTCACCCTCTTCCACACTACTGTTCATGGCGGTCAGTATGATACCAAATATGTTACATTCGAGTAGATATTGCAACCGGCATTCATTCGTGTCTGGCAGTTTTTTGGGAGTTCAACTTGAACCAGCTCGTACAGTTTTTGCTACATCGTGCCCCGCTTGCTTTGGGGAACCCCGGCTCGGAAATTCCAAGGGTCACCGCGCGGTACGGGATGGGACCGTTTTGCCCGCCGCAGGCGATTTGTTTTGGGGTCTTTCCCGAGGGACGGTATGGGAAAAAGTTCCCGTTTGTTTACCGCGGGATGGGAGTGGGACGGGAAGGTGGGAAGTCATTTGGTTGACGGGACGGGACCTGAGGTGGGGTGGTATCTAGGAGAAGGCTAAACGTGGTATATACGTCAAACACGCGGTACCAAGCAACACCATCCTCGTATGATACGATACGAGTAAACATCTGTTCCCAGCATGGCTGCCGATGCACCCGTGCACAACATATGACAACCCTGCCCCCTGTTCGGTCCTACGTACTCGTAATCGAAGATGGGGAATGACGGCACGTCACCAAAAAAACGAGTAGCCGTCACAGCCTACGGCCGCAGTGTCTACACTAAAACCAAGTAGTTACGTGTTTATTGCCGTCTCGTCACACGCAAAAGAGAAAGTTTACTATTAGGAATCGGGAACAGATAGAAAAATAAACTGTAGTTTGTTGTTGTAGAGAGAATTTGGCGTTATGGTTCATATTCTTGGCCGAGTAAGAAGTACGTACATAGCACACTCCACAGCAGCAGCTGGCATTGTGAGGGGTGGACAAAGGGTGATAGTGGATCTTTAAAATGGGGGTTTTGTCTTGGTAGTAGTAGTGTGACCCTCAGATCGAACCCGAACCCTATGCCAGTGGTCAGTGCTTGCTTGGCCAATCAGAGTGCCTAATTAGCTACCTTAGGAAGATCCACTAACAGTGTTTGTCCACTACTGGGCATTGTTTGGTGTATCGTGCTTGTGGAAATACCAAGTGGATACCGCACGGAACGGTGCTGGCAGACTGGTAGAACACGCGAACAAACAGGGCTGTTGTTTACAACTGGACAGCGGTCGCTCGCTGGACCAGATAATTCGTGATGTCTCGAGTTCACCGCTGGGCGGCGAGTCGGGGAATTAGCGAGGGCAACTGCAACGTCGGAGGTTGCCGTCACATCACATGATAAATCGCCGTCATTCCCCATATTTGCTCGTAATACGTATTAGGGTCGTTCTTATCGAGCAACTTTTTTCCTAAATTTCCAAATAAATTTTCCGAAAAAAACAGGAAAATCAAGAAAAAACAGGATATATTTGGAAATTTGGAATTTTTACAGAGGGCAAAATATTTGGAAGGCTTCGCATTCCAAAATTTGGAAAATATTTTTGGAAAATATGGAAGTCCTAAAAATTGCGCGAAAAAATTATTTGGAAATTTTGGGAAAAAGTTGCTCGATAAGAACGACCCTTACACCTCCCGCTGTCGGTGCTAGCACTACTAGTAACTCCCTTACTTCTCACGGCCCTTTGCTTTCCATATATTGGCTTGTGATACTTTACAATATCTGTACTGCAAAGGGCTGTGTATCCCATACTTCATTTATTCCTAGGTGTCCGATCACGTATTATAGTCTTTTACCGTCGTCGGCTCGTTCAGGGACGCCTTCCACGGCGGTACGTATGGCTGTGCAATGGTTGGATATCGAAAATCGACGTGTGGCGCAAAATACAAAAATTTCGTCCAACAAAGCCGAAAATCGTGAAACATTCAAAATTTCAAATTTTCAAATTTCTCAGAAAGAGACCACCCACAGCCCAGCCCACACAGCAACCCGCGAGCAGCAGAGAGCACAACGCCATATTTGCTGCTGCTGCTGTGCTATGGTGTCTGCACCTGAGTTTTTGACGCGTGCACCCCCAGCCGTACCGTCATCATGTACGAGATTCCAGGAGCCTTGCCACCAGTCCAGGCCGCCAAGTTCCTTGTAGCGGCACTTCTCACTTTTCCTTGGCAGAGAGACCTGCTATAAGATGCAAAGCTGCTGCTGCTGTGCTGCTGCTGTTCTGCTCCAGACCAGAACAAACGTGATGCTGCTTGTTGACCGGAACCGACACCAGGCGCACCGACGACATGACGCACGACCGAGCAAGCAGCACCCTGTTCAACACTAGGGAGAGAGGTACAGCAATGGTGACCACGCGCGTGAGAGCACCCCCCCCCGTGTCTCCTCGTACGAAGCACACATGATCTGCTCTTTTTTTTCGAGCACGGGGTTTCCTTTTCTAAATGAGGCGTTTCTATGGGGGAGATGAATTTTGTTTTCTTGCTTCTTTTTTTTAAGAGGCGCCGCACCGCCGTGCGCGCACGCCGCAAAGATACCGAAGCCGCTTATTAGAGCGGCGCGAGGAGGGAAGAGCTGCTCAGCCGAGCGGCTCTTGCTCTTCGCGGGCCATCCTGCCCAGGGGTGGTCCGCGTGTGAAGCGGCAGCGATCGAGATCGCCACACTGCAAGTGCCATGTCGGGAATTCGAGCGGGGATTGTGCGATATGCCGTTACCGTCTTTGCCGCGACAGCAACGCTGCTGTTCCAGGTCGGCGTGCACGTAGGCCACGAGACCGTGATCTACGAGGTCGGCCGCGCTGTGGGACAAGTCGGACTCGGTGGGCTACGTACCATCCGACCTATGGTGCGTGCCGTTGCTGCTGATTCGGAAATGCCACTACTGCAGCTGCTGCTGCGATAGCTCTATCATTGAAACTGCTGTTGTGCGGCAAGAACGATCTTGGAAATCGTATCCCGGGTATACCGTGTAGCTCAGTTGCTACCAGCGGGGTCATCGTAGCAACGGCTGGTGCCGCAGGTACCAGGATAAATCGAGCGTTGACGTGGAAACCGCTCGTTGTGGGCTCCCCCTTACGTACTGTAGCGAAGATGCTCGTAGGTCTTGAAACACAGCATACAGTAGTACAGCGGTATCGTGGTCGAGATTCCCCCCCCTCCCAAAATCCGAAAGAGCATAATTTCCACTCTCGACCATTACCGGTCATTGTACAGTATGATATCTGGCACATCGAACGTTACTCGCATGAACGAGGTCATACGGTGCATCAACTGGGGACTCTAGAGCTGACGCAACACCCGAACAAACCACGCTCGCTCCCCGCGTGCTTTTTTTTTTGTGTCGACAGATTTCGAGATCAGCCGGAAGGGACTTTGACGTAAGCAACTTCCCTCGCCTTCCCGAGGCGAAGCCAGGTGATTCATCCGGAGTACACATACCTGGTACTGGTATATCGTAGAACGATTCTGCTGATTTTTGGGGTGTGAACTGGTTGGCGATACGGTTACGGTGCGAGCAGGGTTATTTTGTGGGTCGTCTCTTTGAAGTGGTGTTCAGTACCAGGTATCCAAGACTTAACGGTCCCCGTGGGCTATGATCGTGATCGGTCCGTTGTGGCTTTCTGCCCGACGGTGGCAGCAGAGAATATCACGTCAGCCAGCAAACTTAATTGAAATGCGAAATATAAGCATCTCGATTGTACGTAGGTGAACGATTCTATAGTGACGGCTATGACGGAGCGAGGAACGCGTTTGTCATGTTCGTATATATGATATCATACGTATGTACGCACTCTCCTTGTTTCGAGCTCCTCAGCAAAACCGGTACCCCGGCATTCCCTGCGCTCGTGACTACAGCATGTAGAGCCCTACAGTCTCAAGGCACTTCGAAGACTTCGCACGTGATACACGTCTAAGGCCGAGCTGGCGGCAGTTGAGCTGGGTTCGATAGCCGTTTTTTGCCTATAACTACGTACGAACCCCCCTCAAAATTGCCTACGTATCGCTCAGTGCAGAATCTGAATCTTCTCCTGCTGTACGTTGTTCGTATACGATGCTCAATAATGTTTGTTCGTCTGATCCCTGGTTTCGGGGGCGGCACGGAGATCGTTCACGCTGTTGTCGCCACACGAGCATATGAGGCACACTTTTGATATTTTGATGCGCCGCTTTCTTCACACTACCCTTATAACAGCAGTGTTCACACCGCGAAGCCCATGCCCCCGTTTCAGATCCACTCCGATGTTCGGTTCTGTCGTGGGGCCATCACGATTTTTTGTTTCTCGTGGTGATGCGGTCTGTTGTGTGTGGCATTAACGTGGGCTGGTATGATAATAGCGTTTTTTTTTGCTGCGCCTACCAATGCTCGATGTTCGGATCTACAGTGCTGATACCACCACAAGAGTGCTGTAACCTCCACACATAATCATGGCGAACTGCCACCCCCCCTCCCCCCTCAAAACGCAGCCCTATGATGGATGAAGCATCCGTTAGTGAGGTCTACAGATTCGCACCCTCGGTCGCTCCTACCAGTTTCTGTCTTCAGAGTAAAGGCTAGGCAGTCATTTTTGTGTATTCCGGTTCCGGCAGACTGCATCGCCACGAGTCGGCCACCCCCCCCCCTCCCCTCTCCCGCGCACAACGTGTTTTTCTTAGTCCTTGCCATCGGAAGCAGCGAGACTGCCAGGGCCTCCTCCATCGACTCTTGGAGCGCTTCTTTCTCCGACACTGCCTCATGCCTGACGGCGGCCGTTTCACACAAGAAACGCCGAAGCGCCTTCGTGCCGAAGGGTCGCAGGGACGCTTTCAGAATTGCGCAGGTCGGTTAGTGTCTGTCAACTGCCATGCCACCCACCAAGTATAGGCTAGCTTGATATAGCGAACAGCTGTAGTTTTTTTCCCAGTGGCATCGCCATACATATCGCAGCTTTTTTTGCACGGTTTAACGAAGCCGTAGTAACAGGCAGCGACCCCCGACTGGCATTGATCGTGAAGAATTCAGCGACAGCCAAAGACGACGTTTTAGTGCGTATCAGAAAGAAACATAAACAATGTGCGATGTAAATGTACCATATAGTTCCTCGTTTGGGCTTGCGAGCAGGAACCAAGTATAGCTCCATGCCACAAACAGCTAGCTTCACCTGCTCCTGGACTACAGGAGCGTCCACGCATCGTGATTTTCTTAGAACGCTGCAAGTATCACAGTTCGTGCACGATGGAGGCTGTATCTGGTCATGCAGGATATCCGGATAATTCATAGTTTGTGATGTATATCGAGCACTACAATGTGCTGGTATTCAGTACTTATCTCGCATCTGCAGTCACAATATAGTCAATATTCAGCAGCGATTATTTCCAGCTGATCAAGCCAAGGTATGTGACCATGATTCGATCATTATTAGGTGCTGCCACCCAGCGCGATCGGGCGGGACATTTCTGTATCTGCTCAACGGTCAAAGCTCGAGGCGGCCCCCGCGAAAACCGTTGCCACCCGCGCTCTTCTACACGGCAACATCATCGGGGATAGCATCAGCGACGATCTCGAGGAGGTGTGCCGTTATAAGATAGCATGCGTACCGGTTTATTTTGAGTATACGTATTCGCTCTATTATTAATAGATGGACGCTCTGATTCATACTGCAGATAAAACGCCGTGGTTAGGTTAGGAAAACCTCGTTCTTGCGGGATGCTGAATACGCGGAGGTGCTGTCAATAGCGCGAACCGTCAGAACGAGACCGGACCAAAGCGTGTCAAGCCCTGGTACAAAATTATGCGCTGTTGAAGAAAAGGAAAATGTGTGCGATCAGCGCGTTCGTATCGTAGGCGGCGTCCGCATCAAGGAAACCGTGGAAGTGTGCTAGCGGTCACGTCCAACTTGCACCGTTTAGCCGCAGATGCCGGGTCCACTGTCCCTTTGGTGCACCAAGCACCATCGTATTGCTTCTTGTGGCGGTGTTATTGTTTACAACAGCCCGCAGCAAAACGTTCAAGGCCTGAGCACGTTAATTTCCCCCCGCTGCCCTATACTACCGGAAAACTCACCACACAGAGACTCACTGCACAGGGACAGGTCACCAGCTTCTACATCAATGCTCGCACGGACGACGGCAAGCCCACCACGGGAGGTGATAACAGTTTTTTTTGTGGTGGCTCGATGGTGTTTTATGCCGGAATTGGTTCGCTGAAATCTACGAATAGTTCCCCTTGAATCGTTTCGGCACTTACGATGGCGTTGGGACATACCGGTACATTTTAGCGTTGAATACTTAGGCCAGAAGACAATACCCGCTGAAATAAAATCCAGCCCGTTTCTTCGTCCGTTCTATGGCGGATGCTTGTAACTTTCCGCTACACGTAACACCTTTGGCGAATCGGGCACATGGGTATATGCTGATTAACGTACATGTAATAAGTTGCTGAAACTCCTGTCTACAGCTAGGGGCGAGGGCGCCGAGAGCTGCAATATTTCATTCGGCCCGGGTACGGTTTAACCCTACGGTAAACCGCGAAACACATCTGATTTTTGTCGTACGGTGTACCGTCCACCGCACCGTAGGAAACCATCTGTTGAACCGAATATCGCTCCGACCCGCACCGCACCGCGCTGCACCACACCACACCACAGCCTTTTGAAAAGCAGAACATGGTATCAATCAGCATCGTGTCGTACGATTGCGCAACCAACACACGATTGAAAGCCTTGGTATTTATTTACCTCGGGCCTGTTTATATTTTTGTTTAAAGCTTGAATTACTAATGATTTACTGCGAGTGATGCTCTCTGCATGGAGAGGGGCGTAAAACTCCTGATATTCTTAGTCCCCGAGCGGTATTCTTAGTCCACAGACGGTTGCTGCTGGTTATGTTCTTGCTCCAAACCAGATTTACACGTTGCTTTATTCAAAGGGACTTATCCCAGTCACTAGTTTTCGTTCGAGTTCCTTCTCGTACAAGCTCTTGACTGTTTGCTCAAGTGTTTATTAATAGTTTGATGGTACCCCTTCCAACACCCCCCCCAGCTGCGATTGGCAGCTGTGGATGGCCCAGGATTTCCACATGGTTGTTGTCCTTTCTTGTGTTCTTGTCACGCCCACGCCCAGCAGGCGACATTTTTTTCACCGAGCTTTTGCGCACCAATGCGGATGGCTTCCAAGAGTGGGAAGCGGACGGCGGCGTGGCGGTTTACGCACCACGTGTCAACAGTGAGATGTGTCCGGTACCGCCACCTCTTCCGCCGGAATCGTCCTCGTTCCACAGGTGAAGTGTCGCTCGCGCTTGACATTAATGGTTTTGCGCGGAAATTCGCTGCATTGTCTGCAGTGACCTAAGCAGCAAGAACAAATATGGATTGAAGTTCAAACCTTGATTTGGCGTACCACACCACCCCCGTTTCATTGGCCGTACACGTCTGAACACCAAGCAGCTGTAGCTGGCGCGCACACCACTGTAAGAGTAAGGGGTATACAGCAGTACCACGTCCTCGGAGGGTAGCACATGCTAGTACGCTTCTCGAAGTTTCTCTGTTTTGGATGACGAAGCCGGGGTAGTGTCGCGAACCTTGATTTTTTTTTGTCGGGTCGAAGCCGAGGGCTAACCCTCGCTTACCGTGTGGCGTCCGGCTGAAGCACGTAACGCTGAACCTGAAGGAACACTGCTCCTGTATGATATGTGGCGAGTAACATTTAATTCAACCATGCACAGCACGCATACAAGACACACCGGAAGATGTATACATGTATACTAGTCTGGTCGTAAACATAAGCTACAATTTGATCGCCGCCAAAGGTCCAAATGTACCTTATGTTTACGATCAGACTCCTATATATGAAATGCGTTCCAAAGATCCTTCTCACCGAAACACACGGCTAAAACAAATCAGCTGTGAATCAACGTAAAGTGAAAGCACTGCTTAGCAAAACCGTGTGTAAACAGCCATGCATGCCTCCCCAACTGTTCGTCGAAACGCTTCCGTGCTACAGCAGTGACACAGCGAGCAACCGTACGGACGTCCCTAAGGCCGACACATGCCCCGCTGGTGGTGCTGGGACCAGATACCCGTTTCTGGAAGATGAAGAAGTCCAGCAGCCCGGACGATATCTCGGCTCATACATGGCTCCCGGCTCCGGGCCCTACGAGGTGAAGAACAGTGCAACATCACATGAAACCATACCTGGTATATATATATATTTTGTTTTTAATAATACTGCCGGCATTGGCACGTACTGGATTGCTCTTAGGTCGGTCGTTATTCCTTGATTAAGCTGTATATTCACACTCAGCGGGACACAATATTTATTGTGCGCGCAAGGGGATCGTGTGGCAGCCAGATACATCGCATTACGTTGATTATTGACCACTGTAGGACGCGACCATCGAGCGTTGGCTACCGAGCAAGAACGATTTAATCCATGCGTCCTGGAGTAAAGGATGGTCCTGGAGCGTAATTATTTTCCACGACATGTATTGAGTGCACACAATACTCTACGAGTTGCCGAGCCCTCACACTGTTTACTTTTTTTCTCAATCGCAGACCTCGGTGACACAGCTGCTCCCCGGTGGCCTGGATGCCAAATACTGGGAAAACCAGTGGCTGGTGGGTACCCCCATCGTCCACAGGATCGACCCAGAGGTGAGGCGGCCTTACCCCATGGCTTGGAGAGGGCGCATCTTCCGGGGATACCTGGCAGCGCGGGTACACGGTGTGCGGGCGGGTGTAAGCGTTGATGCGTACAATCCAACCAAACCCAGCTGCAGAAAGGCCACTGAGCTCAAACACCAACCATCCACCCAATACGATGCAGTCTGTTCCTATGATATCTTACTGTAGGGCATAAATGTGTATACACGCTCGACAACCCATTGGGACTTTCCGCCATGCTTTCGCTATTCGACGTTTTTACCGGTCGCTGCCGTAGACTGCGATGCCGTTCTGCAGCGTATTCGGCACTACGTTAGGGACAGATCAGACACTCTGCAATCTTGAACGTCTGGACCGTATGTCAGCACAGCGGCATGATATTTACAAGCAGTTCATTTTGTGCCGGTCTCTGAGGGACATTGGGCGGCCTAGCACCGTGTACCTGGTATGACATTGAGCATGAGATGTTGCGGTTACCCCGTTTACTTCTTGCCGATCGAATACAAAAAAATCACAGCCTGTGTCTTTTTTTTATCGCCGCTGTAAATGGCATCAAATTTTAAGGTACCCCCCGCCCCCCCTCTTCCAGAGCCTCAATCATTGTTGCTATAAAGGGACGTTTTTCGATGTTTCCTCATGTGAGACAAGGTGGTGTTGCAAAACGTAGGTACGGATGGTTCTCTTGATGGTCCCTCTCCTATGCCCCCGCCCCCTCCCCTTCGCACTCACCCGTGGTCCATACGCTCTCGCCTCGTCAGGTGTCCTTCAATTGGGGACTAAACCCGGTGACATCGTTTGGTCCCGGCCTGGTGTCCGCCCGGTGGCAGGGAAAGCTTCTCGCGCCTTCGAGTGAATCGTTCCACCTCTTCGTTAGGGCGCACGGGAGTTTTCGTCTATTCTTCGACCACAAGTTGGTCATCGATGCATGGGCAGGTATTTGCCGCATGCTGTGAGCACTTTCTTGTGGTATTGGTAGCTGCTGTTGTAAAAAATAAAAACACCCGCGGCTAACTGCGATACCGGAAGAGACGGCCATATATCGGTAGAAATAGTAGGTTGCCCCTTCCTGAAGTTGACACGCTTTGAATGGATGAAAGCTTGGGAAGGAACGATGCGCTAATGGCGCTAATTACGGCTGGGATTAGGTGCAGGTTGTCGTCACACTACTGCCCGTGTTGGTATGGTACAACGTAGCATCAAGTACCTCAAGAAAAATGAACCTCGCGGGAATGTCCGCAGCGGTATTTTTCACTGTTTATTGAGCGTATCGTGAGTACCCACTCGCCTTCCCTCCGAAAGCATACTCCGGGGGAGCACAATTTCCCCACAAAGCATTTGGTACCTCGTTCTTCGTATGTGAATCTTGTGTGTTTTGTTCAGGGAACCTGAGGTCAGCCAAGGAGCGGTTTGTCTTGGCTAGCCTCGTCAAGGGCACCTACCATGATATCGTCCTTGAGTACAAGGAAGAGGGCGGGCCAGCGAGCGCCCAGGTTAGTTTGTTGTTCGGGCAGTAGCCCCCTCGTTTGATCGTGATGTACCGTTTGATTTTTGTCGCAGCTTTGATGTTTGGTGCTACTGTAGAATGCGTCTGAGCCGATAACCCCAACGATGGGTGTGTCGATAGCAATGGAGTATACAGCAACCACGACGAATACCCGGCCTGTGTATGGAATGGAATTGTGCCTCACGACAGACAAATGGTGTGTCTCCCACCATTTTTCGGAAAGGATGTTGCAAAAAAAATGCGCGCGTGAGCTCTTAACTACTGTGTACGGCACTACTGTACAACAGCAATGATATGGGTTCGGTATAGCGAGTTACCTCGACATTTCTTCGCGCGGTGTGTTTGAGAACTCAACATTTGAAGGGTATGTTCTGTAGAGTTTGTGTATTCCGGGCAGTGTTTTTGAAGTGTTACATAACTCACAGAAGTTCCGTGTAGGGTTTCGGAAGTTTTACAGAACTCACAGAAGAAACGGGTATTTGTGTGATGCCGTACATATCGCTCAGAAGTTTTGGGTAGGTATATGAACGTTGCGTACCCTCGATTGGTGATGTTGACCTTTCCAGTTTTATTTTTACCTTCACATAGCGTGTAGAGGGGAGTGGAGGGCTCAAGACTATCTGTTTTTGACTGACTTTGATCGCTTTGCGGACCCTTCGGGCTCCACTTTTATTTCAGTATACCTTTTCTGGGTAAGTTAGCCTGTGACCACGGGAATCGGCCGCGTCAAGTGTTGGATTAGTACGGACATATGGAGGTACTGGATAGAGAGACCGGCACGGCTTTTAATGTGAAGACAACAACAACAACAACCCGTACCCGTACCCGCACCGCAATACTTACAAAGTGTCGGTTATCGGGTATAAACCCCGGTATTCACCCTATTTCCCGGGTATCTACCCGACTCGAAGACCGGGTACGGGTATGGATGTCGCAAACATCTCACAGAAGTTTCGGGTACGGGTATGTATGCCGTACAGAACTTACAGAAGTTTCGGGTACGGGTAATACCCGAGAAAATGCCCCGAGTATGGTTCTGTACTTGCCCTACAGAACATATCGGTAACCTTGGAACAATTGCTTTTTTAAGGCCACCGATCACATAGTGTACCGACATGTATCATACGTGATCTGATTTGCTGGTTGTTTCTTTTGGTTTGTGGATAATACTGGGAGTTGGTCGATGACACAAAAATCGTACATAAAAACAAACAAGGTATATACATGTATATGGTATATATACTATTACCAGGGAATAGAATGGTCCTCTCTATATACCCATTGACGCATCGATCATATTTTAGATTTAGCAGTTCGTCCGAACGAACTACGAAACGTGTGGTATGAGGTGCGGTATAGAACCTACGAGTAAGTATACAAAAACGTTGGCGATAGGTGAGTACCGGGGCATACTCAGTAGTTCGGACGCGGCGGTACACTAGTATTGTGAACGCGAGTTCTCTAATTTTAACCAAGTCTCTCGTTCTAGGGGCCTCTCGCAAGATAGCCTCGACTGTTTTTCTTACTTGATTAAACAGTTGATTCCGTCTGCACTTTTCTGTCTGCACTTTTGATCAAATTCTCATAATTTTATCTGTCTATGATACGTTGTCATCGCGCGGAGAAACTCTAACGAAAACGCAAGAAGAAGGTATTGAACAGGGCCTCGAACCCGGGACTCACGAGTTAATACGTCCCTATCCTGTTGCTCTACTCGCCCATTTTATTTACACTGTCAGTCTTTTCTATTTCTATAGTAAACGTACTACAACTCTGACGGAAAAAAAAGAAGGAAGGGAACTCGGTCTCGAACCCGGAACCCTCATGTTCACACGTCCCAATCCCACCTGTTGCTCTACTCGCCCATTTTGTTCGCATGATGATTTTTTTATTTGTATATTAGAAGTGCATTTTTATTTCTATGGTAGACGAACTACAACTCTAACGAACAAAAAAGAAGGAATTGAACACGGCCTCGAACCCCGGACCCTCGTGTTCACACGTCCCAATCCCACCTGTTGCTCTACTCGCCCATTTTGTTCACATGAGTTTTTATTTATGTATTAAAGGTGTTTTTTTTTTCTATAGTAGACGTACTACAACTCTAACGAGAAAAAAAGAAAGAAGGAAGTGAACACGGGCTTGAACCCGGGACCCTCGTGTTCACGCGTCCCAATCCTACCTGTTGCTCTACTCGCCCATTTTTTTCACATGATGACCTTTTTATATATATAGTATAAGTGTTTGTTTTATTTCTATAGTAGACGAACTACAACTCTAACGAAACAAAAACCTAGAGCAAGTGAACACGGTCTTGAACCCGGGACCCTCGTGTCCACACGCCCCAATCCCACCTGTTGCTCTACTCGCCCATTTGGTGTACATGGTCAGTTTTTTATTTCTATAGTAGACGTACCAATATGCGACGTACATACACCTGGTGTGTTGATAGTAACTACCTGAAGGGAGGGCAGAGGGGGTTCTCGGGGCATGTCATCAACGTTTTCTCTGTGTGCTTTCCCACCAATGCACACAAGTTGACAAAAGTTACTAATATCCTGCTGCGCGAGTTCCTAGCGACAGCTATACTACCTTACGTATATCAGCATTAGGTGCATGATGCACGGTCAGCAGCATGTACAGTAGATACGCACGTACAACAGTAGACCCAGCAGTAGGTACGTGTGTGACTTAATAGTAGAGACCTGGGAACGCCACCGACTCTGCGAATTGATAATTCTGTATACATCCTTACATTTATCAAGACTGGAGACAAGCAAGGCGAATTATAAATTATTCGATTGCCGTACTATTATAACACAATATCATACGTGTTCATATATATATATCCTTCTATTAAAATATGGAACGTATTTACGTGATATTGTGGGGGCTTTACTGGACACGTCAACAATAATACGAGTTGGTCCTCGTATTTATATGATACGTATTGCTGCTGTATCACAGGAAAATGTAGCCGGGTGTATATATAAGACGGAAGAAACTACGGGCCGAAAATGACTTTTATTTAGTGTGGGCATCGAAATTTACTTGGTTTCTGTGTGGGTGGTCGAAATTTACTTCGTTTCAGTGTGGAAGATCAAATTTGACTTGCAGTACTACATACCAGGCAAACGTTTGGCGAACTCCTGGTCGGATGCCACCACACAGCAGTATCTCATTGTACTCACACATCCTCCAAATCCACTACAGACAGGCCACAAATCAATGCAGGGTACAAGAAGATAAAAAATGGCAGCAGCAGCAGCAGTAACAACAAGGCAGACCATGTCACAAACACATGGATAAAATTAGTACGCTTGCCCTCGCCGGAGCGGCATAGTCTGCCCGCTTTCCGGGCGGAAGCAGAAGCCATCTTGGGTCAGAGCTATCAGGTCGACCCGAGAAGAAGGCGTGGTAGGCACGGCAATGTGCGGGATGTGGGTCTACCTCTCTCTCTATTCCGAAGATCTTCGGGAGCACACATCACAAATTATAAAACTGAAGCAAAAAAAAACACAAAAAAACACAAACAAGCACGACACTCTAGGAATATTATGAGGGACCAAGGCCCAACCAACGGACAAACGAGCAACGACTACAGGTTTGGACCCGCGATTTTTTATCTTTGACCCGCGAGAAATATCACGGGTCCAGTCGACCCGACCCGTATGAAACCCGTATCTCACGGGTCAATCGGTATCTGGCGGGTCGGGTCGGGTCGGGTCAGGAGGTGTTCAAAATCTCACGGGTCAGGTCGGGTCGGGTCAGGAGATTTCAAATCTCACGGGTCGGGTCGGGTCGGGTCAAGAGGTTTCCAAAATCTGGCGGGTCGGGTCGGGTCATGACCCGACATCTCAAATTTTTCGCGGGTCGGGTCGGGTCATGACCCGACATCTCAAATTTCGCGGGTCGGGTCGGGTCATGACCCGATATCTCAAATTCTCGCGGGTCGGGTCGGGTCAGCTGACCCGACCCGACGACTGAGTGAGTTTGACCTGACCCGCG
>MEHQ01001672.1:128311-143495 GCA_008828725.1 Saccharina japonica | reverse complement strand
GGTTTCCCCCTACGAATGTGCCCGGTGTGTGCGATAGCTTGCGGTGCAGAACCCAGGGTGGAATGTTTTGTGTGACGGTTTAGCCGATTGAGTTGGCCATCATGATGTCGGTGTGTCGTTCTCTAGACATAAGCCGACCTGCACAAACGAGGGATGCCGTGATTCGCTCAGACGCTACGGTTTTGTTCGCGATTGCATAAGTTAATCCTTGGATGCGCTTGACCGGCACATCGAGAGTTTCTTGCCCGACTGCCTGGCTGGCTGTGGAAGCAATCGTGGTCATCACGCACGTTTATGGAGACATATCCTTGTATGCTTCGCAAGTATCCGCAGAGTAGTATCCGGCCGTTCGTGAGTTCAAGTTATGTAGCGTATTCGAACACTAAACTTTACATTCATTTATACACGGCGCTCTCTACTGTACGCTGGTACAGCAGTACTGCAGACTCGCTCTTTCCAATTGTTGTGCTTTGCCCAAAGACGTCTCCACTGTGTCCGTGAGGACTAGTTTTACTGGGTTGTTGGCCTACTCCGTGTTCAGCAAAAGAAACATGTGCTAGCTCTACACCTTCCGACATGCCTCCATTATGTGCCTAGGTGCAAGCACTGTACTACAAGCTCCTAGCTCAACGCAGGAAGCATTCTGTCGAGGGCTCCAAGGTTCTTACGGTGCGTGTTGGGCGTGTTGAGCCTGTTGACCGGGAGATTTCGGCGTCATGTACCGCGCAAGCATTCACCATCGAGGGTAAAAGGTAAGTTTCGAACCGAGAATTATTGCCCACGACCCGATATGGACCCATTTGTGCTATTTGGTCAAGGCTCCTTCGATGGACGTCACGACTTTTACTGTCACGTAGTCAGGGCGGTTACTGGGTAAGAGCATTTGCAGCCCGGACGGTCGATCAATGGTGTGAAGCGGTGTTGCTCAATGCTGAGTGAGAGTGTGTGAGACGCATGATGGATTTGGATGGAGGGTGGTTATCTGACTGTTCTATGTGGTTGCTTGATTTGAATTGGTAGCCATGATGAGTCGGAGCCTGGTGTGGGAAGTGATATTGGGAGGTGCGTCCGCGTCAGTGGTGTGTTTTCTATAAGAGATAGGCGTTGTCCGTTCGGGACGGTCACAATTCAGGGGTAGTGGTGTGCTCTAATGTAGATTGTCGGATACGGGTCGGGTCGGGTCGGGTCAAGAAGTGTTAAATCTCACGGGTCGGGTCGGGTCGGGTCAGAGAGGTTTGCAAATCTCACGGGTCGGGTCGGGTCGGGTCAAGAGGTTTCCAAAATCTCGCGGGTCGGGTCGGGTCATGACCCGACATCTCAAATTTTCGCGGGTCGGGTCGGGTCATGACCCGTCATTTCAATCTTTCGCGGGTCGGGTCGGGTCATGACCCGACATCTAAAAAAATTCGCGGGTCGGGTCGGGGTCATGACCCGCGAGAAACGGGTCACTCGCGGGTCGGGCCAGAATGATCCGCGAGTTTTTTTCCGTGAGCCCGCGGGTCGGACCCGTGGGTCGAACCCGCGGATCCGGTCCGCAGGACCGGATCTTTTTCCTATTTATCGCTTCCTGCCCGAGGGCCACTCTCGTCTCAGCGGGTCGGACCCGCGGGTCTAAACCTTAATACCACTTCCTGCCCGTCGTGTCGATACCCCGAGGCATATCATAGCGTGCAGAACGATTATATTGTAGTACCTTGTACAGACTACATACCAGGCAAACGTTTGGCGAACTCCTGGTCGGATGCCACCACACAGCAGTATCTCATCATGCTCACACATCCTCCAAATCCACTACAGACAGGCCACAAATCAATGCAGGGTACAAGAAGATAAAAAATGGCAGCAGCAGCAGTAACAACAAGGCAGACCATGTCACAAACACATGGATGGATAAATTAGTACGCTTGCCCTCGCCGGAGGCGGCATAGTCTGCCCGCTTTTCGGGGCGGAAGCAGAAGCCATCTTGGGTCAGAGCTATCAGGTCGACCCGAGAAGAAGGCGTGGTAGGCACGGCAATGTGCGGGATGTGGGTCTACCTCTCTCTCTATTCACGAAGATCTTCGGGAGCACACATCACAAATTCTAAAACTGAAGAAAAAAAACACAAAAAAACACAAACAAGCACGACACTCTAGGAATATTATGAGGGACCAAGGCCCAACCAACGGACAAACGAGCAACGACTACAGGTTTGGACACCGCGAGTTTTTATCTTTGAGCCCGCGAGAAATACACGGGTCCAGTCGACCCGACCCGTATGAAACCCGTATCTCACGGGTCAATCGGTATCTGGCGGGTCGGGTCGGGTCGGGTCAGGCAGGTGTTCAAAATCTCACGGGTCAGGTCGGGTCGGGTCAGGAGATTTGCAAATCTCACGGGTCGGGTCGGGTCGGGTCAAGAGGTTTCCAAAATCTCGCGGGTCGGGTCGGGTCATGACCCGACATCTCAAAATTTTCGCGGGTCGGGTCGGGTCATGACCCGACATCTCAAATTTTCGCGGGTCGGGTCGGGTCATGACCCGATATCTCAAAATTCTCGCGGGTCGGGTCAGCTGACCTGACCCGTGAGGTTTGACCTGACCCGCGAACAGCCCTGGAAAATTGCAAGGTTTTGCTTCGAGTGGAAAGTGTGTTGCCTCAAGGCAACACCCGACGTTCTTTGATATTGACTGGACCGGCTGTCTGTATGAAATGAAAGCGGGGAAGGTTTGCAGTAGGAAGTCTAGTCTTGAAAGACGATCAAGTCGCCCCCGCATTTAATGTGAGTCGATTACGCAAGGCGATGACTGCGTGCCTTCCTGGCGGTACCGGTGTCTTCTGGGCAGCCTTTGCAGTCGACGGTTGTCGCATATGCTAGACAGCATTTCACCCTTGTGGAGATACTTTCGCACAACAAATGAACCGTCCGAGTTTCTGCACTTCAGCGTATCGATTTTGTTTTGTTGAGATCCCTTCCGGGAGAAATGCTGGCGTCGTCCAAAGCGTACTCTCCGTTTTAATACCTTTGCTGCGAGAGGTTTACCTCGGCGGTAAGGTGCATCGTAATCAACCCCTCGTCCTGATTCATGCCGTACGTTGGATTGTGTACATATCTTGGCTACGACGTCGCCTTTGATGCCATTTCGGGTGCATCCTATTGCTGTCCCGCACCTCAAGATAATCTGCCGACATATACAACCATCCCCTTTACGCACGCACACTGCGTTCTGTGCATTGAGAGGTATCTGACACGCGAACCATTCCGTGCGTCGTGCTTTCCCTTGGCAAGCTACCACTGGCCCCCCGTTGCGCTGGATATCCCGTCGGCGTCTGAGGCTACCGAGACTTCGGACCTAAAAACGAGCACGGAGGACTTCCCCTCAGGCAACCTGCACGCGATGGTGAGCAGTTCTGCTGCAGACCACAGCAGGCAACTAGAAATAGCGTCACGAGAGCCCCGTGTTCACTGCTTGAAGGAGAGCAGCGGCGACGGCTGCCGCGGAATTAATGGCGGTGACTTGGCGTCCAACTTTACCCAGCGTTTCCTTCGGGTGTGCGCTGGTGATGCAGGTCCTGGTATTAGTAGTGACTACTGACTTGATGGTGTTCGCCAATCTGTTCCCTGTGTGTGTTTGTGGCCGAAATTAACGATGGAACATTTGGACCACCATGGTGATGTGCGCTTGGACGTTCGGCGCAATTTAGGTGGTGTGGTCAGAGAAGCGTGATGTGTCCTCAGCGGCATCCCTGTGGTCTACCCTGCACTTCCTGGCAGCGCTAGTGGGAAGGGCGGTGTGGTTTCTGGCGGTGAATGGTGCGCCTGTCCTGGGCATCTGCGCGGCGCTTGCGTTACCGGTGGTCGTGATCTTGGAGTCTACTGTTCATATCGGGGTCGACGACTCGGATGACATTCACCAGGTACCGATGTACGGGAATTTCAAGAGTGGTCCGGTAAGAGTAGATATATACCGTTATGTGAATTCGATTATTTTACGCCGTACATTTGGTTGAAGGATACCGGCACCATCAGCCTTGCCCTTCTAACGCCCCCATCTCGTCGTTGCCACCCCTCTTTCTGTCCTGTTTGTTTGCGATGCCATTTATCGTGCCAGAGTGACAACGACGGCGAGACTGACAGCGAGTCTGGGTCGGGGGGAAGCTCCGGGAAGGTACGGCACAGTCCTGAAAAGGAGAACATTATTAGAGATCGGGAACCGATCCAAGAATATTGTGTTGCTTGTTGTTCTAGAGAGAATCAGGCGTTTGGTTCATATTCGTGGCTAAAAGAACAGCAACGAGGCACTGTTTGGTTGATCGTGTAAGTTGGAATACCAAGTGGGTACAGCACGGAGCAGTGCTGGCAGACTGGTAGAACACGCGAACTGACAGGGCTGCTGCTTTTGTAGCTGGCCAGCGGTTGCTGGGCTAGATATTTCGTTACTTCTCATGAAATTGCATTTCCAAGCTCGGAAAGGAATGCGTGAGACGGGTCGAGTGGTGCAGGCAGCGTACGTGCAAACGTCAACATCACGCAGCTCAAAGACCGGTATGTTATCATGTAGTTTGGTAATCTCTGACGCGGGGGGAAGCTCCGGGAAGGTACGACGCAGTCCTGAACAGGGATAGGATACGTCTAAGCTCATTGTGATAGCACCAGCTACCACAGGGAACTGTGATCAGAACTCACACTGCAGTATTGCAAGTTGGCATTGCGATACGCATGGTCGCCAAGTACGCACAACACCACTACGTATCACATGTAGCTCACCCTGTTGCAGCGGAGTATGCGCCAAAAGTATGGTTTGCTTCCCCATGGTATTCTTACACCCCTAGGTGTATATACCGTACACTATTTGCTTGTCGTGGGTGCTGCAGTACATGGCGAAGCAAGTCGTTGTTCTCAAAAGGTCTACCTTGTACGCCTGGTTGAAGGATACCGGCACCATCAGCCTTGCCCTTCTAACGCTTCCATCTCGTCGTTGCCACACCTCTTTCTGTTCGGTTGGTTTGCGATGCTACTTATCGTGCCAGGGCGACGCAGATTCTGACAGCGACGATGAATCTGGATCGGAGGGAGGCTCCGAGAAGGTACGACATGGTCTTGAAAAGTGATAGGATATGTCTTAGCTCGTCGTGACAGCACCAACTACCACAGGGAACTGTAATCGAAAATCATTCAATAGTATTTAAAGTTGGCATAACGATACCCGTGTGAGCCAAATACGCACAAAACCACCACGCATCACATGTAGCTCAACTTGTTGCTGTGGAGTATGCACCAAATGCTCGGTTTATTCCTCCACAGCATAATTTCATCACTTGGTGCATATACCGTACGATGTTTGCTTGTCGTGGGTGCCACAGTACATGGCGAAGCCAGTCGCTGTTCTCAAATGTTTTACGCCGTACGTCCGGTTGAAGGATGCCGGTACAATCAGCCTCGCCCTTCCAACACTTCCATCTCGTCGTTACCACCCCCCTCTTTCTGTCCTGTTTGTTTGCGATGTCATTTATCGTGCCAGGGTGGCACTGACGACGACACAGACAGCGAGTCTGGGTCGGAGGGAAGCTCCGGGGAGGTACGACACCGTCTTGAAAAGTGTAATAGGATACGTCTTAGCTCGTTGTGACACCACCAACTATCACAGGAAACTGTAATCGAAAGTCGTACTGGACTATTTTAAGTTGGCATTGCGATACGCATGGTCGCCAAGTACGTACAACACCACCACGTATCACATGAATATCACCCTGTTGCAGTGGAGTATGCGCCAAAAGTCTGGTTTGTTCCTCCACGGCCTAATTTCATCACTTGGTGCTTATACCGTACGAGCTTTGCTTGTCGTGGGTGCTACAGTACATGGCGAAGCAAGTATTTGTTTTTATTTGGTTTACGCCGTACGTCCGGTTGAAGAATAGCGGCACCATCAGCTTTGCCCTTCGAACGCTTCCATCTCGTCGTTGCCACCCCTCTTTATGTCCTGTTTGTTTTCGATGTCATTTATCGTGCCAGGGTGCCACCGGCTCCGACAGTGATAGCGAGTCTGGGTCTGAGGGAAGCTCCGGGGAGGTACGAGTCGTACTTCCCTGGAGCTTCCCTCTGATCCAGACTCGTCGTCATTGTCAGAGTCGGTGCCACCCTGGCACGATAGATGACATCGGAAACAAACGGGGCAGTGGCAACGATGAGATGAATGCGTCAGAAGGGCAAGGCTGATTGTACCGGTATCCTTCAATCGGACGTACGGCGTAAACCAAATAAGAACAACTACTTGCTTTGCCATGTGCTGCAGCGCCCACGACAGCAAATATGTTACGGTGTCAGCACCACGTGAGGAAATTATGCCGTGGAGGAACAAACCAGACTTTTGACGCATACTCCACTACAACGGTACGACACAGTCCTGAAAAGGGATAGGGTACGTCTTAGCTCGTCGTGACAGCACCAACTACCACAGGGAATTATGATCGAAACTCATACTGTAGTATTTCAAGTTGGCATTATGATACCCGTGTGAGCCAAATACGCACAACACCACCACGTATCACATGCAGCTCTACCTGTTGCTGTGGAGTATGCACCAAATGTCTGGTTCGTCCCTCCACGGCAAAAAACAATCGATTGGTGTAGGTTGTATACGATATTTCCTTGCCGTGGATGCCGCAGCACACAGCGAAGCCAGTCGCTGTTCTCAAATGGTTTACGCCGTACGTCCGGTTGAAGAATACCGGTGCCATCAACCTTGCCCTTCTAACGCCCCCATCTCGTCGTTACCACCCCCCTCTTTCTGTTCGGTTGGTTTGCGATGTCATTTATCGTGCCAGGGTGGCACCGACTCCGACACCGGCAGCGAGACGGGGTCGGAGGGAAGCTCCGGGGAGGTACGACACGGTCCTGAAAAGTGTAACAGGATACGTTTTAGCTCGTTGTGACAGAACCAATTATCACAGGGAACTGTTATCACAAATCGTACTGTAGTGTTTTAAGTTGGCATTGCGATACGCATGGTCGCCAAGTACGTACACCACCACCACATATCACATGTAGATCAGGCTGGTGTAGTGGATTATGCGCCAAAAGTCTGGTTTGTTCCTCTACGGCACAATTTCATCACTTGGTGTAGATTATATACGAGCTTTGCTTGTCGTGGGTGCCACAGTACATGGCGAAACAAGTAGTTGTTCTTATTTGGTTTACGCCGTACGTCCGGTTGAAGAATAGCGGTACCATCAGCTTTGCCCTTCGAACGCTTTCATCTGGACGTTGCCACCCCTCTTTCTGTCCTGTTTGTTTGCGATGTCATTTATCGTGCCAGGGTGGCACCGACTCCGACACCGACAGCGAGACGGGGTCGGAGGGAAGCTCCGGGGAGGTACGACACGGTCCTGAAATGTGATAGGATACGTCTTAGCTCGTTGCGACACCACCAACTACCACAGGGAACTGTGATCGAAGCTCATACTGTAGCATTTCAAGTTGGCATTGCGATACCCGTGTGAGCCAAATACGCACAACACCACCACGTATCACATGTAGCTCAACCTGTTGCTGTGGAATATTCACCAAATATCTCGTTTGTTCCTCCACAGCATAATTTCATCACTTGGTGCTGACACCGTACAATTGTTGCTTGTCGTGGGTGCTGTAGCACACAGCGAAGCCAGTCGCTGTTCTTGAATGGTTTACGCCGTACGTCCGGTTGAAGAATACCGGTGCCATGAGCCTTGCCCTTCTAACGCTTCCATCTCGTCGTTACCACCCCCCTCTTTCTGTCCTGTTTGTTTGCGATGCCATTTATCGCGCCAGGGCGACTCAGACTCCGACACTGACAGCGAGACTGGGTCAGAGGGAAGCTCCGGGGAGGTACGACACGGTGATAGTTCACGTCTTGGCTCGTTGTGACAGCACCAACTATCACAGGAAACTGTGATAGTATTTCAAGTTGGCATTACGATACCCGTGTGGGGCAACACAACAGCGCTACGTACCACATGCATCTCGACCTGTTGCAGTGAAATATACAAAAACAAATGTCTGGTTTGTTCCCCCACAGTATAATTGTATCACTTGGTGCTGACACCGTAGAATGGTTGCTTGTCGTCGGTGCTAAAGTACATGGCGAAGCAAGTCGTTGTTCTCAAAAGGTCTACTTCGCACGCCTGGTTGAACGATACCGGCACCATCAGCCTTGCCCTTCTAACGATTTTATCTCGTCGTTGCCATCTCTCTTTTTGTCCGGTTGGTCTGCGATGCCACTTATCGTGCCAGGGTGACTCAGACTCCGACACTGACGATGGGTCAGGATCGGAGGGAGGCTCCGAGAAGGTACGGCACGGTCCTGAAATGTGTGATAGTTTATGTCTTAGCTCGTTGTGACAGCACCGCTCCCGCAGGAACTGTGATCGATAATCGTACTGTAGTATTTCAAGTTGGCATTACGATACCCGTGTGAGCCAAGTACGCACAGCACCACTAACGTATCAACATGTAGCTCAACTTGTTGCTGTGGAGTATACACCAAATGCCTGGGTTGTTTCTTCACGGCATAATTTCATCATTTAGTGCAGATCTCGTACGATCTTTGCTTGTCGTGGGCGCTGCAGCACATGGCGAAAAAAGACGCTGCTGCCTTCAAGTTCCTTCGCCCAGCTGACTGATACCGGTGCCGTGCTGTAGTCACCCCCCCCATTTGCGGCAGTTGCCACCTAAATGTTCACCATGTTTGGCGGCGAAAAATGTAGGAGTGGGTGCAAACATAAAAATAGCTTTCAACGAATAGGGTTCAAGGCGAAGCAGTGAGCATCCGTCGGGTTTTTCTTGTCGCTCCTATCTTTTACTTTTTTGTGCAGGGCGGATCAGATGGAACCCCTCCGGAAGGGACTTCAAACCGCACGTGAGAGAAAATAGCCACGGCGCTTTGTGCATGTCCTCTCTCCTTTACCTTTTAGAGAGGCCTAGACGGTGTTGGGAGTACACGAGATATTCGTACGTGTCAGCTGGACGATACCGTCTGGTAGTAACGGTAAACGCGTCTTGTTGCATTGTGCTCGATCCTGCTACTAGATGACATCGACGCACTGCCATGGTTTCGACCTCAAACGTGGGGGGGTATTTCTGAGAGCGTGGGTTCCAGCGGTCATTACCAGGTGGCAATTGTTTCTTCGATAACTTGGTCAAGTGTGACTGTGATTCCCAGCAGGGTGCGACATCATGGCCAACGCTCCTGGTTGTTTGTTTGCTTGCCTCGTTTCCAACCCAATGCCGCGCCCGTGTCACTATTCGAGCCAGTGGGCTGAAGAATTCGGGCATTCAGTGCGCCACGAACGTGTCTCTGCAGCTGCTGCGAAGCATCTCATTCGTCAGCAACGCAGTAAAGAACGTGGTGAAGAACGTCACGCAGCAGGACAAAGGTAAGTCTAGAATAGGAGACACGCCCCCCAGTTCCGCCCACTTAGCTTTGAACGAGAACACTGGTCCTAACGAAATAACAGGAGTCCCAAGGGACGTCAATGGCGCTCGTACACCAGCAAGTAATGCCGGGGTTCTACGTACTGCTGTTGCTGCTGCTGCTGTTGTTGCTGTTGCTGCTGCTGCTGTTGTTGCTGTTGCTGCTGCTGCTTGCTCATATATACCTATAGCACACACAACCCCTGCTTGCGTGAATGTGTGCGCTCGTTATCTCAAATGCGTGCTGCACTGGCTGCGCTTGCTGCGGCAGCAGGAGCCACGTGCTAGTAGTGCGGAGATGGTGCGTTCGCAACCGCGGCAGCAGACAGCTGTAATTCTTGATGTTGAGCCCGGGTGGCTTCGCAAGTCCTGTGACGCCGGACGGCCCTTTCGCGGTATTGTCTCTCTCCACCCCTCCTGCTTGCGCCCCAATAAGCTGTATAATCTGCCTTCTTCCCCTGTAATGGCTCATTTCGCCTGGGTTTGAAGGGAACCCACCGCAGCCGCCGCGGGAGGAGAAGGAGCCCCTGGCGGCTGGACTAGGAACTCTTTTCCAGGTCAGAATGGAATTGGATGCCTACCACGCCATCTTGTGTCGGTGGAAACGGCGGGGTAGTACCTTGCAGGCGTATAGTACTGTATCACCAGCCCCTCTGCGCGCCTAAACGGCGATTTGTATCCTGCCTGCTCGTCTCTATTTGCTGTGGCTTTGGCGACATCTGTAGAGAGGTACACGTCCGCCCGACCGGATGTTGAAAGAGCGGGGCAAGACGATGGGGATATATACGACGAATATTCACCATCAGCCATTTTCGGACGCACGTAAGCACGTGTTGCGTTAGCCGTGTGTGTTGTGGCCCTTCTTATTGTGCCAACCATTATTTGTTCCCGTGGCACTACCATCGTGTTTGCTTTACCAGGACATGGATAAGGCACCGGATGGCGAAGCGTGCAAGGTCAACGACACTGTCCTCAAGGCTATGAGCGAATCGCCACACGTGAGAAGTGACGAGACGCGTCCATGTATTGTCTCTGGCAATAACGACAGGGTCAGCTATGCTAAATGTTCGAGCCATAAGCGAGTTATTGTTGCTACCTGTTGGCACGGCACCGAACGAGCCGTCGCTGCGACACGAAGCATTCGAGCGCTCTCAAAATATCGAAATGTGTAAACGCTAGCCACAAACGCTTCCTGTCGTGGTGCTTTTTCAACGTCTTCATAGTTTCGCCCCGAGGTCCAAATTGCGCAAGCTGTGCGATGTATTGTAGCATAGGTATGGAGAGGCGGACCATAAACGGTTCGTCCCTGAATCAATCTACCCGCGGTAATTTGCACAACTAACGTGGCGTATCGCGCCACATCGCTTGCAAAAATACGAACGGAAGCCGCAAAAAGGGAAGTGTTCCTCCTCTAGCCTCACGGTCCGTTGGTGATGAGCCCCCAACTCGTTCGTTTGCTTTCCGGGTCATTTCGAGAACAGTTCACCGCCGGCGTGCAAGCGGACGCGGCTGAGGTTCTTAGTTTCTTCTTCGGCAACCTGGGCACCGGCGTCGGGGGGACGGCGGTAAGAGCGACCTTGAGCGACACTTGGGTCACGTGTACGAGGCAGAGTAGCCGTGGGAGGTTGGACATTTCTTGACCGCTTGGCCAGCGGATGCTATTGTGGTTGCCCCCTCGGTTATGGAATGTCGACTTATCGCATGCCTTCCTCACGGCTATCATAATCGATCGCACCGCCACCTGCCTGGCCTATGCTACGCTGGGGTGACGTAGCACGTACGCCCTTGTAAGCATTATAATCGGTGCTTACGTGTTTCTCAGCTCGCTCGCTCTGCCTGCGATTGTATATTGGCAGGGCGAAGCCATCCGCAGGGCGGTGGAAGCGATCACGGGAAAGTTTGACATCCGTTCCACGTGCGCTTGCGGCAGGGTGAGTTACGTGGAATACATTTTTAGAGCGGGAGGCGTTTGCCCTTTTATGTTTGTGGTTCTGAGCTTCGGAGATGTTTCGCCTTTGTGTCGAGCGCTCTTAATGCATACCAGGTACGAAGTAGTAGTGTCACTAACAGTTGAGGGTCACGGAAGTTGAAGCTGCGCGTTTTGATGGGTTTCGGACTGTTTGGCGGGCACAATGCGTTTCAGTACGCAAACGGACTCTTGGTTCAACCTAGAGGTCGCCCGAGAGCAGCAACACTCGTCCAGACAATAGCGTGCCTTAAAATCCTGTTTACACGTGTGTACGTAGTAACTTCCTTTCTGCACCAAATGGAGTTCAATCTCATCAGCACAAGTTGAGACGCTTTCATCCGGCGTGCTGTCTTCATGCACGCAATGTACTGATTCGTAGCTAATATCGTTCGATGGTTACTGCCTGCCTGCGTGTGTGTTTCGCCTGCAGAAAACGCAATCCCTGGAGGATTTTGTCATTCTTCCCGTGCCGATGGCGAAGCTGCCAGTCAACGGTGCGGCAGGGGGGCTTGGCAAGGGAGGAGGAGGGGGACGAGGAGAAGGAGGAGGAGGAGGGGGAGAGGGGAGAGGAGGAGGGAGGGGAGGAGGAGGACGAGGGGGACGAGGGAGGGGGGGGCGTGGAGGAAGAGGAGGAAGGTGGAGGAGGAGAAGAGAAGAGGGGTGGAGGAGGAAGGAGGCAGGAAGGGGGGTGGAGGTGGAGAAGAGGAGATGGGAAGGGGGGGTGGAGGTGGAGGAAGAGAGGAGGCAAGGGGGGTTTGGAGAGGAGGAGGGGAGGAACGAGGAGGGGCGGGAGGAAAACAAGGAGAGAGGGCGGGCGCAGGAGCAGGACGAAATAGGGAGAAGGGAGAATAAGGAACGAGGAGGTAAGGGGGGTTGGGGGTGAAGAGAAAGGAGGAGCGCAGGACAGGAGGA
Organism: Saccharina japonica; assembly: GCA_008828725.1. Classification (NCBI taxonomy): domain Eukaryota; class Phaeophyceae; order Laminariales; family Laminariaceae; genus Saccharina; species Saccharina japonica. The sequence goes on along the minus strand of MEHQ01001672.1, from coordinate 131,188 downwards.
GTAGGAGCGCGTTCCGGAAATCTTCTGACTTTGCTCGCGAAAAAGAGTATGCGTGACGCGGCCACTTAAACGTTGTTATTATACGTTACAATAGTAGGATTCGTAACAGCGCGTTTCCCCCGGCCGGAAACATGCCACCAAAACGAGAGAGATCATGAAGATAAAATTGTTGATGGACACGCGCGATCCCAGGGCGTGGCTGATTGTAATGCGTGTTCTCGCTGCCGACCTCGATTTATGCGACTGCGGGGGCAAGCACATCGAGAAATGGATGTGGCTGCGCCGAAAACAGAGTAGAATCGACCCGTGCTCCCGATGAGAGACAAGTATAGGACGTGCCATCCGCCCTTGTCGAGTTCTTTTATTTCGCCGGCGTACGCGTCAGGAAGCGCAGGTGATTCGGAAGCCGAAAAGATCATGACGTGGCGAGAATCAAAACCGGTGAGGTCTGCCAGTTGAGCCCACTGGTCGTTGCGGCATAGTAATCGGCGGAGGAAGCCTATCTTGTCTGAGTTGACCCCCCCACCATGACATATAATACATGATATATGTATAGGTTGGTTGGCGTCGGTTGGCAACAGACGTGTAAAGCACGCCAACTCCTGCGTGAGCTATGACAACCAGGGGCCGTTTATTTGTTATTTGATTTTGCGGTCACCAAGCTGGCGGTTCGAGTAGATCATTTGTGCGGGCGTGGAGAACCTTTGTTTCCGCACAAAGGAAATGGTCGATATCACATAGTGTTAATATGGTAAGGCGTTCCGCGAGCAGTTACATAGTAAGACCTCATTGCTTGTCTCCGGAAGTGGCCACACTGCCAAGAAATTAAATTAACCATTGAAGCTGTCGTCCATAATGCAAGTCCGCCTCAGAAGCGGTTCTTAGGCAGGATGCACCACGCTCACCTCCCATGCGACTGCGCAGCAAATCTCACCGTTTCGCGCTTGGTGCAGCAATGTCCTGTCCTGGTTGGTGAAAACCCAACGCCTCCGTCCCCGCATTGCTATGCGATCGAGGGTCTATGGTCCATATGGACTACGGCCGAGTAGCACAAACATGAGTAACACCCCCCCCCCGCCCCCCCCACCAAGACAGTAGGTTGTGGCCTTTAGTTGATTTTCTTATTCTCCAATCTCCAGTCTATGCCGCTGTCCTGGTCTGGAATACCCCCTCATACTCTCGTACCAATCGCCCAGCTCGCCGCTCACATGAGTCAGGTTTTGGTATGATTCAGGCTGTGTAACCGCAGATAGCCCTACGGGTGTAATCGTCCCTGGCACCCCAAGCTTTGTTCGTCATATTGCATTTATAGTTAGATTGAGGGTCAAGAGCTACCGGGTCGAATTCCTAAAAAGATTAGAGTATCTTTCCTTTCTCAACAATCACGCAGCATGTATTGACTATTTTTTTTTTTGATTTACGCTCCTCAGAGGATAGCGACGGGAGGAAGGTTGATCGAGCTGGGACTGCCCCGACCTAGCTGCTTCTTCAGCTTGGTCGGTTCCGTCGAACCAACAAGGGGTGAGTTCTGTCCAACGACACCCACACTACGGGCGAAGTAATAGACGCTTTTTCCTTTTATCGGCATCCTGTGGCAGTGCGGAGTTCATACAGTCTTCGAACCCAGCCAGACCGAGATAGACCATTTATAGCGTTGGCCAATAACGCTGCCGCTGGTTGATATACCAATCGATTATTTCGCATGTCGGTACCGTGTCGTAGGCTGCTTGCATGGCACTCAGAGGTTCGCAGCGGGTCTTCAGAAGACGCGTAAACGTGTTCGGTTCTGTGTTGCTATGTTGTCCATGTTGCGCATATGCGCTCTAGGTTGACGATATGAAGTAAAGGTAGTACGTTGAGACCACAGCTGTTGAGGAAAGCGGAGTGACCCTGGAAAAGCGCCTTTCCGGCCCAGCAGTGTCATCCTCGCACTGAAAACAAAGCTGTGGGCGTGTTTGGGGATGCTCCGTTGGCTTCGCAAGGCGTTGCGAGCGAGATATGACAATTTCGGAAAAATGGGAAAGAAGTAGTTCAATGATTTTACTGGTTTTTATTTTTGGACAGTTTATAATCACATTTAACCCCTTATGTCAACAGCCGACGACCTGGCAAACTAATCAATATGGTTGGCGTTCCACCACTGGCTTTGAAGGTCGCGAGTTGGACTTTCTAACGAATTCGTTCGCGGCTGCGAGTTGGTTGTATATATAGCATCCAACAGCGCAGTCAATTTCCCAAGGCCACGCAGAGCAGAGTGCAATAGAGCCAGCGTCGGGCGTGGCGTCGATACCTTTTGTACATTTGCGACACCTGTTTGTGAGTTCCTATCCCAGTTCGTTCCAAATTCGCGTTGTGACCCCACGCCGATCGACGCGCGGCCGTCCGTCGTCGCTGTCGCCTATACCGACATGTAAGGAGAACTACGTAATTGGTCCCATCCCGACCGTACCTGGAGCCGGGCCGATTGACGGAATTTCGGAAGTGTTTGGGGGGCAAGCGACTGTCTCCATACTCAACTGATTCGTACGTAAGTGCTTACGTTTGTATACTAATACTTTAATTATTTAATATCACGTCGAGCAATCAGTGGGCCACCTTGATTACATTTCAAACCTTGCCATGGGGTGCGAAACATAACCTGGCATGTGTACTGCGTGAGTGGGGTGTTTGTCATTCCCGACGCAAAATGCGAGCTGCTGTGGAAGCGTTCATTTTCCGAGTACAAATGAGCGTAAGGTTATAATTCAAAACCAGTCAAGGTCCTCAGTTGGTGGTGACTGGCTTCATGTAGCGCGCGAATCAATCAACATCCACGGACCTAAGATTAGACGTGGATGTAATTTGTGGGACTGCACTCGTATTAGTCAAGAAAATCGG
>MEHQ01001672.1:94791-128287 GCA_008828725.1 Saccharina japonica | reverse complement strand
GGGGGGGGGGTGAAGGAGAAGGAGGAGCAGGAGCAGGAGGAGTAGGAGCGCGTTCCGTGAATCTTTCTGACTTGCTCGCGAAGGTATGGCGTGACGCCACTTGAACGTTGGTTATATACTGTTCAAAGTAGGATTGTACAGCGCGTTTCCCCGCCGATACATGCCACCAAACGAGAGAGATCATGAGAAAAATTGTTGATGGACACCGGCTGATCCCGGGCGTGGCTGATTGTATGCGTGTTCTCGCTGCCGTACCTCGATTTTATGCGACCGCGGGGGCAAGCACATCGAAATGGATGTAGGCTGCGCGAACAACGACCCGTGCTCCCGATGATGACGATGACACCCCGCACCCTTGTCGGTTCCCTTTATTTCGCCGGCGTACGCGCGAGCGCAGGTGTTCGGAACCGAAAAGATCATGACGTGCGGAGAATGCAAACCGGTGAGCTGCCGTTGAGCCCACTGGTCGTTGCGCATGTATCGCGGAGGAGCCTATTTTCTGAGTTGACCCCCCCCCCACCATGACATATAAATACATGATATATTTATAGGTTGGGTTGGCGTCGGTTGGCAACGACGCTGTAAAACACGCCACTCGCTGCGTGAGCTAGACAACCAGGGTGCCGTTTTTTTTTGTTATTTGATTTTGCGGTCACAAAGCTGGCGGTTCGAGTAGATCATTTGTGCGGGCGTGGAGAACCTTTGTTCCGCACAAGGGGAATGGTCGTATCACGATAGTGTTAATATGGTAAGGCGTTCGCGAGGCAGTTACATAGTAAAACCCATTGCTGTCTCCGGAAGTGGCCACACCAGAAATTAAATTAACTCATTGAAGCTGTCGTCCATATGCAAGTCCGCCTCAGAGAGCGGTTCTTAGCAGGATGCACAGCTCACCCTCCATGCGACTCGCCCACATAACTCACGGCGTTTCGCGCTTGGTGCAAGCAATGTCTGCCTGGTTGCTGTTGAAAACCCAACGCCTCCGTCCCTCGCATTGCTATGCGATGAGGGTCTATGGTCATATGACTACGGGCCGATAGCCAAACATGAGTACACCCCCCCCCCCCCCCCCCCACCATGACAGTAGTTGTGCCTTTTAGGTTTGTATTTTCTTTCTCCATCTCCAGCTTATGCCGCTGTCCTGGGTCTCGGAATACCCCTCATACTCTCCGACCAATTCGCCACATGTAGTCAGGTTTTGGTATGATTCAGGTGTGTAACCGCAGATAGCCCTACGTCAATCGTCCGCTGGCACCAAGCTTTTGTTCGTCAGTATTGCATTTATAGTTGATGTGAGGTGTCAAGGAGCTACCGGGGGGTCGATTCCGTATAAAAACGATATAGAGGTATTTCCTTCACGCAAGCATGTATCGACTATTTTTTTTTTTGTTTACCGCTCCTCAGAGGATAGCCGACGGGAGGACAAGGTTGACGATGCTGGGGAGCTGCCCCGACCAGCTGCTTCTTCAGCTTGGTCGGTTCACGTCGACCAACAAGGGGTGAGTTCTGTGCGCACCGAAACCCACGCTACAGAGCGAAATAAGACGCGTTTTTCTTTTTCGGCACGTGTGTCAAGGCGGAGTCGATACATCTTCGAACCACCACACCGAGATAGACGCATTATAGCGTTGGGCACATAAACCTGCCGCTGGGTTCGATACCATCGATATTTCGCATGTCGGTACCGTGTCGTAGGCTGCTCTTGGCACCTCGCAGCGTCTTCAAGATAGGACGGCGTAAACGTGTTCGGGTTCTGTGTTGCTATGTTGTCCATGTCGCGCATGCGCTCTATTGACGAATAAAGTAAAGTAGTACTGTTGCAGACCCACAGCTGTGAGGAAGCGGAGTGACCACTGAAAGCGCCTTTCCGGGCCAGCAGTGTCATCCTCGCACTGAAAACAAGCTGTGGGCGTGTTTGGGCTCCGTTTTGGCCTTCGCAAGGCGTTGCGAGCGAGATATGACATATTTCGGAAAATGGGCAAGAATTAGTTTATGATTTTTACTGGTTTTTATTTTGGACATGTTTATCACATTATACCTATATGCACAGCACGCGATCTGGCATACTAACAATATGTTTTGGCGTTCCACTGCTTTGAGGTCGCGGAGTTGGAGTTATAACGAGTTCGTCGGCCGCTGCGAGTTGGTGTATATATAGCATCCAACAGCGCATCGTCAATTTCAGGCCACGCAGAGCAGAGTGCATTGAGCCAGGGTCGGGCGTGGCGTTCGATACCTTCCAGTTTGCGCACCTGTTTGGAGTCCTATCCCAGTTCGTTCAAATTCGCGTTGTGACCCACCCGATCGACGCGCGCCGTCCGTCGTCGTTGTCGCCTACCGACCAGTGTAAGGGAGAAGCTGACGTACTTGGTCCACATCCCGACCGTCCTGGATGCCGGGCCGTTGACGGAATTCGGGAAGATGTTTGAGGGTAAGCGATCCTGTGCTCCATACTCACTGTTCGTACGTAGTGCCTACGTTTGTATACTATACTTTAATTATTTTATCCGTCGAGCAATCAGTGGGCACCTTGGATTACATTATCAAACCTTGCCATGTGCGGTGCGAACATAACCGGCTGTGTACGTGTGATGGGGTGTTTCATGCCGACGCAAATGCGAGCTGCTGTGGAAGCGTCAGTTTCCGAGTCGAAATGAGCGCAAGGTTAAACTAACCCAGTCGAGGTCTCCAGTTGGTGTGACTGGCTTCTACGTAGCGCGAATCGTCAACACGCACTGACGTAATGCAGACGTGGGAGGTATTGTGGGACTGCACTTCGTTAGTCAAGAAATCGGTCGTTTTTTTCTACACGATCGCCAGTTGCACCCACGCCAGGATAAATATGACGAACAGCCGTATGCTTGATGCAGCGGTAACATGACGACACGGCCGTCTTCTTGTCCTATCGCCATCTCTACTGCTCTCATTTGCACTTTCTGTCTTACGCGCTAAACCCAATGATGTACCGTTGCGCTGCTCCCACCTCCGCCGCACCGTTGCCACAGTGCCCGTGATTTACGACCTTGAAGCCGCCGTCCACCACTGGGGCACGGCGCACACGGGGCACTACGTGGCTTTCGTCCGCGGCACTGCGGGCCAGTGGTACCGGTTTAACGATGCCCAAGTAACTCCAGTCACCGAGGCCCAGGTTTTGACGAGCGGGGCTTATGTCCTTTCTTACGCCAAGCGGCGCGGGGCGGGCGTCCCCCAGTGATGTTGTTGGCTTTTCCTTGCCTTTGCCTTGCTTTTGCCTTGCCTTTGCCTTGCCTTGCCTGTCATTTACCTTGCCTTAATTGGCGTCGGGAGCGACGGCCAGCGGCACTTTTATGTGCTTTGATGCCTGGAAACAGGCGCCGCATGGCCGGATGTTATGGCTTAGGAGACGATTGAAGGGGTGGCAGTGGCGGCGGCGGTGGTAGAACGTTGAGGTCGTGTTCATCGCGTTGTTGTTTTGCTTTCCATCCAATCGAGAGTAGTAGAAGGGTGGAAGTCGCGCGCTAATTTTAGTTTTTAGGGAGGTTTTATGTACGTCGCGCAGCGTTGACGTTGAGGCAAGGGGTCGATGCGCGCGTTGTACTCGTACCTGTCGAGGGGGGGAGGGAGTGGAGGGTTCGCTGGGTGCGGAGGTGGGGGGGCGGGGGGGGTTGAGGTAGGGGTCTTGCAGGCTTATTTGTCGAGGCTGGTGTTCGTAGCTTATCGTACGTACGATACATCGCCCCGTGTCGGGACGAAGCGTTGCCGTGTTTCGGGGGACCTTTCAAGCCCCCTCCGCCCCTTTGTGAAGCTGTTGTTGGAGGCCGGCGCTGCGTAGTAAGCAGGCAGGCGCCGTGCACTGCTGTACCGAGGACTGGTCGTGATGTTTTTGTGGTTCCCGCCTGTTTGTGATTATTTTGATGGGAAGTTTGGCGTTGCTTAGTCAACAAGCACGGTGTGGTGCCACATGCCAGCATCTGTACGTGTATATAATGCTTTATTAAAGCAAACTATAGTACTCCTGGCTGGTGTACGTAGGAGTGCTGCAGAAGCTGTTGTATGAGCGTTGGACCGTGTAGACGTATACCCCTGGCTGGTGTGCACAGTGCAGCTGGCTGTTGTACACGCGCTGCACCGGGCCGCAATCGCTCGTGTTTTCCCCCCTCCTGTCCGGCTTGGTGCCTGGTGGGTGGAGGCGAGGGGCGGTGACGGTAGAGGATGAGGTAGCGGCGGCGGCAGTTCTTGAGGTTGTTGTCGGGTAGGGCAAATCGAGTGCTGCGCTACGGATGTCGTGTTCTGAGCGGAGAGGAGGGGGGACGCCCCTGATTCACCGTGAACGAGCACGATATCTGGGTTTCGGCCAAATCGCGCAATGCTCTACAGATGTGGTGTTCCGATCGGAGAGGAGGGGGGACGCCCCTGATTCACCGTGAGCGAGCAAGATAACTGGATTGCCTCGGTTTTCCTTACCCTGGCTTGCCTTGCCTTTGCATTGCCTTTGCCTTGCCTTTGCCTTGCCTTGCCTTCGCCTTGCCTTGCCTTCGGCTTGCCGTCTCTTTGTCTTTGCCTTGCTTGATTGGCGGCGGGAGAGACAGGCACCGGTAGCCTGTGTGGTGTTTTTTTTTTTTCATGCCTGGAAGCGAGCGCCCGCGTGTTTGGTGTTAGGGCTTGGGGGAAGGCGTGTGGTGGCGGTGGCGGTAGTGCTAGTAACGCCGGGGCTGGTGGCAACCAGGTGGTTAGGTTTCCCCCCCGATCCGGCTTAAGTGCAGGGGCCAAGTGGGGTGGAGGGGATGGAGGCGGGAAGGGTAGGTAAATATGGGGATGGAGTTGGTGGCGGTGTCTACGGGCGCGCTGCCCCCCCCCCCCCCCCCGCATGGTGTGCTGAATGCTGTGTGGTTTTATTGTGTTTTTTGTATATATTCTCCACGTTTGGGGAGGGGCTTGGCATTTTTGGTGTTTTTGATGTTGGTGGTAGGCGGCGCTCCTACTGAGTTTTTTTTTATGGGTGAGTGGTCGCTTTGATCTCGTGTGTATACCCCGAGTATTTCACGTGATTTAGTAACGACCTTCCGGGCTCCTGTCGCTGAGTGTTGTATCATACCTGGTACCATTTTGTTTTATTTTATTTTGTTTTGTTTTGGTACTTGGCGTTGACGGTGGTTTAGAACACAAATAGTGGAGGTTTCAAATTGACGAGGCGTCTTTGTGCTTGTTTCATTCTTGCTTTACTATCGTTCCCCCCTTGCTTGGCATTACCCGGTACTGAGTTTCGATATCTCACCGTTTTTTGTTTGTTCATGAAACAAGCGTAACGTTTGTTTTGTTTCGTTTTATCTTGCATATATTATCTTGTGCTTTACTTGGGAATAATGGGTACTCCGCCTCTATGGTTGTAGGCGTTTTTTTGTGTTGTCCTATGAATAGCTCTGGTGAGACCCCCTCCGCCCCCCCCCCCCCGAGCAGTTTGGTACACTAAATAGTAGCGAGAAAACGATCGCTATCTTAGGAGATAGATGGTGGCCACAGGCGGCGAAACAGGAAGGGGATAAGATTAGCAAAAAGTTTCTTTGTAATATATGGAAACAACGTAATGAGCGCCCAAGTGTTGGAGGTGTCTCTATTAGGAGTAGGAACGGTGCTCCGTCTCGAAAGGGATGCGTGGTCAATGGTCAAATGACTAAGGCAAGCAACAAATGAGTACGCCCCCCCCCCGACCCCGATACAGGAAGAGTTGTGCCTACCTTCTGTGCCTAATAGTTCGTTCTGTACAGTTGAGGGGAGTGTGAGAGGGTTCGGGTTTCCAGACGGAAGAACGGGGGGAGAGTAGCGAAAAGAGAGAGAGAGAGAGAGAGAGAGAGCTAGGGACAGGCATAACACAAGAAAGAGAGAGCAAAATAAGCAGATGGGAGAGAGAGCGAGAGAGAGAACGAGAGATAGAGATAAATAAGTGGAAGGGAAAGGTGGTCGCTGCTGCTGCCGCTTCTGCTGTTTTCTGTTGTGTGTGGCATGCTTCGAATCGAACGGGCACCAACTGCAGGAAACCCCGCCGCCTGATTTTGTGAAGCCCATATAAGGAGTGGAGAGCGTTCTTGCGTCTCGTGTCGCAAGCGTGTAGTCTCGCTTTCGGTAGGCGATCACTCACACCCCGCGCGAGTTATACCACAGGTATCTATTTTTTGGCTTGTAGTAGTTCTTGTTTTTGTTTCTTGTTTATGTTTGTGTTATTTCTCTCATCACTCTTCGCGTGTACTGCAGCCTTTAGTTAGTGTACCCCGTACGTCTGAATAGATACAAGACTGTAGTACCATTCGGCATTACCTTCCCCAAGGTATAATATACTCGGGAGAGCGCAAGCCTTAAACTCACCCGTACTGACGCCCATCATACTTCCAATTCCTATGGTGGTGTGGGTCGCGCTGTGTCCCGACTCTTTTGCATGTAGGCATTTTTGTACATGATCAGCCAAATCAACGTACACAACCAACCATTCGACCTCAGAAATGGTAACCGTCAGTCAACCATTTGATTGTGGTCGTTGTGGCTTGACCGCCAACCACTGACGATCGTTAACCATTGGCTGTGGCTCTTGTTCGTGGTCGATGTCGTTGTATTTGTTGCGTACATGTACACATACAGCATGCCATACACGTTATGGTGGTGGTAGACGACACGGGGGGAGGACGTTGGGTGTGCTGTTATCGTGATATGATAATAGAGGTGCTGTTGTCCAATCAGTACACCCGGGATTTCTTTATTTCTATTGTTGTGCGAACCGACAGCGCCGTTTTTTTTTGCTGAGTTGATTTTGTCCCGGTCTCTGCAGTAGAGGCGTTGCCGAGTAGGGGGGGGGGGGGGTTCGTGGCATTTGGCATGTGCACGGAGAACTGAGAGGAGGCGGGGAAGAGAGAGAGGGGGTGGGGGGAGAGGGAGAGAGGCGGTATGCGTGTTATTCAAATAAAGCCGTTCTGTCTATGTATACCCGTCTACATCTCCAGCAGACCGTGCGGATTTTTCATCCTTGAGCGATACCTTCATTTGGTACAAACAAGCTCTGTGGTCACAAAAACTACGAAACAGCGATCAGTATGCATCGTGAGTTAATCAAGTAAGGAGATTAGACAATGCAGTAGAGCAGTAGTCTATATCGATACGTAGCCTGCAATCTCCCATCACGCCATCAGGTAGTCTTGAGCCACAGGACGCTGTTCATGGAATGTTCACTTTGATTGAACGTTGTTGCACGAATTGCTGCTGCTGTGGAAGATAAGGCAAAGCCAGGGAAGGCGCAAGGTCCCCAAGGCCTGCTGCCCCTCGTTCTCCTTGCTTGGAGAATAACGTGATGCCAATTGCCACTTTATTATTACCGTCCCGTCATCCATCCCGTCATCGCTCTGACAAAAAAAAGTACATGAATAAACAGAAGGGACCCTTCATAAAAGAAATAGCTAGCAAGTACGTACTACAAATACATGCCTCCTACGATACACACAGCGGTAACATTTAAGCGGCTTTTACATCCACGCACGCTCCTCAGCAAACGCAAAGCAGCGCAACTTGTGAAGGATAAAACTCGCCCCTTGTCACACTTATTGCATTACTACGGACAAAAGTTGAAAAACTTTGAAAAATAAATAAAACAAGCACCATTAAACTCCCGTCTTCTTCCACCAGGAAACTCGGCCGTTTTTGCCCCCGCTAAAAAAAAGGGTCACTTCCGAGAGAGCTAAGAGTGAAAAACTAAAATATCTTCTCTCACTGACCCTGTGAACGAAACGAAGCAGGCCAAGTCTGGCCTGGTTCCGACTTCCCACGCGAGATATCAGCGGCGTGGTGGCTATTTATATTTACCTACGGAGTCAGCGCGTCACATACTTATTTCCCCCCGAGTATTACAGTAGTGTAATTCCCTCCCCATGTGTGAGTATCTCTCCCTCCGGCACGAGGGGTATAACTCTCACGGCCAACTCTCGCCAATCGAACACGAAAAAAAACAGACCCCTAAGTAATGCCCGTCAGTAGAGGTACGCCGTCCTCCGGTCAGTACGAGTACCTACCACGTGCCGCTTGAAAACATGTGACTGGCCAAAAACCCGACTTACCCCGGGTATACCCACGCGTGTCCCCGCCCGCCCGCCCGCCCCCTCGCTCGAGGGTCTCAACATGCTCCCCTTCTTTTTGGAGTGAGCCATGCGCGTGACTCTATCGGTATTTCTGGTACATACGGTCGGCCATCACTTGAAGTTCGACATTACGAACCTATAAAAATGCGACATTGCGACCATATCCCTTCAAATATCAACGCCAACCCTCCCCCCCCCACTTCAAGTTGAAGTTAGCGCTCGAGCTGCAACTGTCCTCGCCATGGGACCGCGCCGTGCCTTGCCAAGTGCTGTCTGTCTTCAATTTTTGTACCCCTGTGTTAATCCTGTTGCGCCTCTCTGCACAGTCTTGGGGTGGAGACACACCCGACGAGCACCTCCAAGACACCTGCACTATCGCACACCCTCCAACACCCGCCGTCGCGGCCGCTGCCGCCCCAGCTACCGCCATCGCTACATCTACCGCTAGGCCACCCGGTCGCACGCATGCGGCGGACCAGAAAAAAAAATCGCCACAACTCGGCGCCATCGCTCAGCTCTACACACCCCACGGCTTGAAGGCCGACTGGCCCGGGGGGATCATGTTGGCGATGTGCGGGAAGTGGCGATCGAGGAGATCGTGAATCCCCTCCGTGTTGCCAACGCGGTCGTAGCCTTCCTGCGAGTACACCTTTAGGCAGACGCGACGACGAGACAAGCAGCAGAAAACGGGGCAACAACGTCGTTCCGTTTACGAGAACATAGTTTTTTTTTTTTCCCGTACGGGCACGTTGTAAGGGGCGACGGGTACTACGATAGAGGTGCATAGCAGTTTTTTTTTTGGCTTTTACTGTTTTTCGGTATGACGGGGGGGGAGCTCCTTAACCCCATTCAGAACTGAAAAAAAGGTCCCACGCTACTGTAATTCCAAGTAGTTTGTCCCCAAATTCGTGGGACCATTTCTTAAGGGGTTACTAATCCAAAATCATCGGAATTTCATTCTTGTGGTGCAATACTTTTCGTTGTGTACTTACGTAGGCCATGGGATTTTTGTTCATCGGGTACATACGAGCACTTTTATTTTCCTCCAAAATCAGTTTTTGGGTGAGAGGTATAGAGCTCCTTAATAAGTGACCACCCTCAGAAGGCAGAAATGGTGCATCACCTCTACCGTAGCATGCGTCGGGGTTGTGCACACACATGCTGCTGTAGCTCTACATGCACAACCGACGACGAGATGGCGACGTTTGATTGGTCAAGTTCAACCAAGACGACGAGATGGCGACGATTGATTGGTCAAGTTAAACGAGGAGGACGAGATGGCGACGCTTGATTGGTCAAGTTTAACCAAGACGACGAGATGGCGACGATTGATTGGTCAAGTTCAACGAGGACCGCGAGATGGCGACGTTTGATTGGCCAAGTTCGCGCGTCGCACCGTCGGGGTGAAGTCCTTGGTGAAGAATCGGTCCGACTCGATACGGCGGCTGGCCATGACGATGAAGATGTGGAAAGACGTCTCGCTGCAGCAGCAGCAGCAGCAGCAAAAAAAAAAAAAAAAACGAAAAAAGGAGAGGGGAGGGGAGGGAAGGGGGCGTGAGGAAAGCGTTAACCTGATCACGGCGGCATTCGGACAACATCAAAAGGGGTCACGCGATCGTGCAAAGCGATGACACAAAGCGGACACCAACGTACTGTACACAGGTGGGGCAAAAAAATGAAACGAGTGGTGCATCAGGCGTGTAAGACCGGAGAATAACTATATATGGATGGGAACGCTGGGAGGGTGGCGCGAAAAGGGCATTCATTTTTTTTTTTCCAAGAAAAGGCAAGAAACGCGCCCGGAGAGAGAAACGGGGACAAACAAGAGAAGCATTTAGGGCAGACCTTGCGTGAGGCTTTTGCCTATAGAAAAGGTAGAGCCCCTGAAAAAGGAAGACAGTAGTAACCGCACCTACTATATACCTGCCATAGTCGTCACCAACAGCTCCTTTCCTTCAGCTTATCTCCCTTATCTTACCCTCTACCACTCTTGTCCCGAACTATAAGCACCGTTTTATTTTATTTTAATGTGTAAAATATGCTTCTATTTCGGGACAACGTGGCATTAAAAAAAACAAAAAGGRAGRACGCCACAGCSGAGGGAATATTCTAASCGCTCCAAGGTCTACYTAWKGATTTCKTTTTTTTCCGCTCGTAGTGCACCGAACTCAAATGGCTGAATGAAACCAGAAGGTAGCTAAAGCGTCGGTGCCGCGTTTAGCATCGCGTGCACACTCCCGCCGTTTCTGGTACTAGTCAGTGGCGAGTTCAACCAACCCCTCTGCCCCCCCCCTCACCCCTCCCGAGCTTGCACAAGCTGAGCGATATATACGCCGGTCGCGCGTGTTCAGGGCCTCATCTATTCACAGCGGTAGCAGTATCTCGGTGCGGTCGGTCGTTTTCTGGTCTCGTTTTTTTTTTTTTAACTTTCGGTTCCGTTTTCTCGTTTATCCGGGGGGGGCGGAGCGGGGCGCAGGCTGGGCGGGGTCCGTTTTTCGTTTCTATCGTCACCTGATGGCGAAACCGTCGATCTTGTCCTCGGCCAGATTTCCGACGAGCGTGTCGCACAGCTCAACATCGTCACCGTACACATCCTGCAGTGCCGCCTGCTCGACATCGACCCAGGCGGATTAACAGGTGGGCACCAAGCAAAGACGTAAAATGAGACATGTCAAGCAAGGCTAAACGTGCGCTGTCAAAGGGGTGTAGTAGGACCGAGTGTTCCACACTACAACCTACCAGGGTAGTTCCACACAAATATGTAAGGCGACATGTCAAGGAAGGCAAAACGTGCGCTGTCGAAAGGTTGTACATAGGACCGAGGGTTCCACACTACAACCTACCAGGGTACGTAGTAGTTTGGTGTCAGCCAAGGCATGTCAAGAAAAAGTTGCTGTTCTTGTCAAAAGAGGTGGAAATGTTGTCTCCTCACATCTTTGGCACCGAGCGGGCGACCACGCAGACGGCTCAATCAACATCGTTATCAATAGCGTTAGCAAAATAGAAAAATTCGTACCCCTTAGCGTTAGCAACTAGCTTTTAAGCAACATCAAAATACTTACAGTTAGAAAAAATATCACTACCATTGTTAATAGAGTTACTAGCAACAGCAAAGTCAACATCGTTGTCGATCGGAGAGAGGCCGACCCATGTTAAAAAAACAAAAAATCAAAAGTTAAACGACGGAAAAAAAGAAGGGAAAAAAAACAACGTTGCTGTCGTAAATGTTGTTGCTGCTGCTGCAAACTGCTACTGATACCGTCGCTGTTGGTGCTGTTATCGTCGTCGTCTGTTCTGAGCTACCAAGAACTTGACTACTCGTAGCGATGCGGAAAGGCCCACCTGGGCCTCCGTGTCCTTGGTCAGGTCGCTCCACTTCTTGATGGGGTTCATGTTCATGGCGCGGCGCATGTCGTTGTACCGCGGCACCCCTGGTTCAGTGCGACACAACCACAGCCAGTGATATCGGCAGGGGGGTTGGGGTACAGGGTCATTGCCCGCGGTTGCGGCAAATAGGGGGGGCGGCGGGACGGGGACGGGGGGGTGAGCGCTAGAGTGGAGTCCACAAGTGGACTGGGGAGTCCGGCGCCTGCGCTCAGCGTCACAAAATCGTGGCAGCAGTGACTTGTCAAAGACAATCGTCGATAAAGTGCATCGATGAGCTACCCGGGGGCAGAAAAAGAAAATAGTCACCGAGCGACCGACCCATGAAATGCACACAACACCAGACCACCTTCAATTACCAGCTAGACAGTAGTAGCAACCGAACAGTCGGCCCAACAAACACATAAAAAACCGACCGAACAAAAGAAAAACAATATCAAGTGAAAGGCACCGAACAAAACATAACACACACGAAAACCAACAAACCAAACGAACAAGATTACTGTAGAGACACTCTCAAGACTGGAGACACTCTCAAGACTAGAGAGACCTTGCAAAAACAATTATCTCACCAAAAACCACCCAAACCATGTCACACATGCCTGCGTCTGTTCCTAAAATCGACGCGCATCTCTCTGAGCGAGCGAGCGGAGCGGCGCGCGAGGTATAGCTTGAAAGCGCGCGCACACACATCTTCAGACGGTCGGTGGCGGCCTGAACGTACAACAGCAACAACAACAACAGTGACAGCAACAGCAACAACAACAACAACAACAGCAACAACAACAACGACAGTGACCGCACCATTCGATCCTACCGACGTGTAGAAATATTCAAGCACCCACACACGCGCCCCTGCAAAAGCGGAACGACGTCTACGAAATCTATCAACCTAAACAAACACGTCAACCGACATCTACTGACTCTTGAGCAATTTTTCGCTCCCACCGGCCCGCCCGCCCGCACCACCCCATCCCCGCCCCACCGCCCTGCTCTGTCATGCGCCGCACCTCGGGAGCGGTCCCTAAAGATGTCCAGCACGGCGAGGTCGACCGGCGCATCGGGCAGGGGGACGCCCGCGTTGGTGGTGGGTGGGACCGTTCTGAAGAAGTTGGGGTAGTTGAATAGCACCAACGCGCCGCACGGATCGCGGGTAGCCGTCTGCGGAGTGGGGTGGGGGGGGATGGGGCAGCCAGGAGAGGGGATGGGCGGGCGGGCCGGCGCGGTGGGTGGGTAGGTGGGTGAGGCGTTTTGCGATAGGGGTAGCACTGTTTTTGCCTTACGAGGCAAATACTTAATTTTTCCGACTGATGGGGCTTTCTCAACTAAATAATAACAAAAATTCCCAACCCTGTGGAGTTTTTACCAAACATTTTCCCTTACAGACCTAAGACTACTACTACTACTACTACTACTACTACTACTCTTACTACTACTACTACTACTACTACTACTACTACTACTACTACTACTACTACTACTACTACTACTATGACTACTACTATACAGCTATCTACTACTACTACTACCACTACTGCTGCTACGACCAAGGGGGGGGGGCATGGTAAATAGGACCTTCGGAGCGGGGGGGGGGGCAGCCAGGAGAGGGGGCGGGCGGGAGGGTGGGTGGGTGAGTGAGGCGTTTTACGATAGGTAGGGGTGGCATTTATTTTAGCCTTCTGAGGGTTTTTTGTGTGTACCGTATATAGGTCCCTATTTACGTATGGTCCCCCGTAATTGGCCATAATAGGGTTTTATTGTAGCTTAAAAGCCAGTTTTTTCGGGGGGGGGGGGGGGGGGGGAAAAGGGGGGGGGGGTGATAATAGGAGCCTCATAACGTTTGCGGTGAGAACCCAAGGGCGCCCGGAACAGTCTTTTTTCGACACCACACTCGAAAAATGTTCAAAATGGGGGAAAAAAAAAACCGAAGCGCTGTGATCACAGGACGATTTAGAAGAAAACAAGGATTTTCTTTTAATCCTTTCCAGTTTTAGATCACTTGGTTTTAGAGACCCTCCCCCGTGTGTATCGGGTTTATTTTCCATTCTGACCAATTTTTGAGGGTGGTGTCGAAAAAAGTCTGTTCCGGGCACCCCTGGTGAACCCGTCCCATGGTGCGGCGCGGCGCGGCTCGGGTGGGTGGATGGGTGGGCGGGGCGGGGGAATAAGGTTATCGGTAATTGCCTATTAATAGGAGGGGTGGACGTTTAGCAGTTGCAATTAAGAGGGACCATAGTAAATAGGACCAAGTATTGTTAGTAAAAATAGGGAAATATATAGGTTTTTGTGTTTACCGTAGGTCCTATTTATCATGGTGGTCCCCCACAATAGTGTGTTTCTCGCTGTAAAATGTGTAAAAATACTTCAAAATGGGAAGAAACGCTTTTAAGATTTGTGGTGTCGTGGTGCCGTGCAAGAATGAGTGTAGGCTGCGGTAGTATTACAGTAGTAGTAGGTGCTGGTTGTTGGAGTCTTGGGGCGGCTACACTGTTTGTACCGGACTACAATCATCATTGATTTTGAGCACGACTTGGCCCAGGAAGGGTAATCAACGACAGGACGACGGCATGCAGTTCCCTGGTACAGCAGCTGCTGATGTTGTTGCTGCTATCACCGCCACCGCAATGGTTGTGGTACTGTAGTAGTATTGATGATAGGGCTCAGTCAGTAGCGATTATACTGTCGTCAAAATCAACCAGTATACTGGACTGCAGCAGTATACTGTCTCTCCTCTCTCCTTCCGAAACGCATTTGGTGGAATCAGTATACTGTCTCTCCTCTTTCCCTCCGAAACGCATTTGGTGGGTTTCTGTGCTATGCGGTGGCGTATTTCTTGGAGGTACGTAGTTAAAAGCTTACTGGCGAATAGACTGACCGGGTTGATGAGTAGCTTACTACTGCCAGTACATACTGTGCCAGTGCCCAGCCCTAATTAATGAGAAAGGTTATTGAGGATCGGGAACCGATCTGAGAAAAATCTGCAGTTTGTTGCCGTAGAGATAATTCGGCGTTATGGTTGAGATTCTTTGACAGCAGCAGCTGGTATTGTTTGGTTGGTCGCGCTTGTGGGAATACCAAGTGGGTACAGCACGGAACAGTAATAGTGCTGGCAGACTGGTAGAAGACGCGAACAGGCAGGCCTGTTGCTTGCAGCTGGACATCGCTCGCTCGCTGGATCAGGTACTTCGTGATTTCTGTGGTGGTGGTAAAACGTATTATTAGTGGGTATTGTAGTATACAGTAGTAAGCAGCAGCAGCAGTAGTAGCGCAGCTATTCATAAAAGTGTGGTACGGTATAAATAGCAGTTTCTTCAGCAATAAATATAGCAGTCTGCTCTGATACGGTTGATATTACTGTAGTACTACAAGTAGTGGCTCCTCTATAGCGCCGGTTGAGTAGTGCCAGTTGCCCGCTGTTTTGCCTGTGAAATCGCTTGGCACAAATGGGACCAACCAGCGTGGCAGTGTGCGGAGTAGTGCCGGTTGCCGCTATATATAGTGCCGGTATTTGTTGGCTGGGGCGTACCGGCACTATAGAGGGACCACTACATGGCACTATAAAGGACCCACTGCTTGGCACTATAGAGGGACCACTGCTGGGCAGTATAGAGGGACCACTGCTGGGCACTATAGAGGGACCACTACTGGGCACTATAGAGGGACCACTGCTGGGCACTATAGAGGGACCACTACTGGGCACCATAGAGGGACCACTGCTGGGCACTATAGAGGGACCACTACTGGGCACTATAGAGGGACCACTGCTGGGCACTATAGAGGGACCACTAATGGGCGCTATAGAGGGACCACTACTGGGCACTATAGAGGGACTACTAGTGGGCACTATAGAGGGACCACTACTGGGCACTATATAGGGACCAATACTAGGCACTATAGAGGGACCACTACATGGCACTATAGAGGACCCACTGCTTGGCACTATAGAGGGACCACTACATGGCATTATAGAGGGACCAATACTGGGCACTATAGAGGGACCACTACTGGGCACTATAGAGGGACCACTACTGGGCACTATATAGGGACCACCCACCTCCCAGAAGGGCCCAGCGCCAATCCGGCGAAGGGTATTTTCTCCCTTTACGGCGCAGAGATCCTCCATCTTGACGGTTTCATTCTCCACCTCCATCTGAGCGGCAACAAAAACAAGAAGAAAAAAAAGAGAAAAAGTGTCAGGCAAGAGAAAGGCACTTGAAACAGGAGACCTCACTTTAGAGTTACACAACGAAAACGAGACGAAAACACGCAGAAACAAGAAAGAAAAAAAAAAGTGAGAAAACAAACTACAACAACGAAAAAGGAGACGCAAACAAACGTGAGAAGAAAAAAAACGAACAATATTAATAAAAGCCGTGTGTACAACATGACAACAACACAAGATAATGTGATAAGACTGGGTGAGACACAGAGTATCCCCTTGCAGGTTTGTCTATTAAGCATCCTTGGTGTTACTCACTTTCCGTAGAGTCAAGCGTAGAAGAGAAGCAGCTTATATTAATCCCCGAGCCAGATGACATCTGGCTCGGGATGGGCTTCAAGTATGGCCCACAGATATTATAAATACCCNACATATAGTGCCGGTATTTGTTGGCTGGGGCGTACCGGCACTATAGAGGGACCACTGCATGGCACTATAGAGGACCCACTGCTTGGCACTATAGAGGGACACTGCTGGGCACTATAGAGGGACCACTACTGGGCACTATAGAGCGACCACTACTGGGCACTATAGAGGGACCACTGCTGGGCACTATAGAGGGACCACTGCTGGGCACTATAGAGGGACCACTGCTGGGCACTATAGAGGGACCACTACTGGGCACTATAGAGATACCACTACTGGGCACTATAGAGGGACCACTACTGAGCACTATAGAGGGACCACTACTGAACACTATAGAGGGACCACTACTGGGCACTATAGAGGGACCACTACTGGGCACTATAGAGGGACCACTGCTGGGCACTATAGAGGGAACACTGCTGGGCACATAGAGGGACCACTAATGAGCACTATAGAGGGACCATTACTGGGCACTATAGAGGGACCACTACTGAACACTATAGAGGGACCACTACTGGGCACTATAGAGGGACCACTGCTGGGCACATAGAGGGACCACTAATGAGCACTATACAGGGACCATTACTGGGCACTATGGAGGGACCACTACTGAGCCCTATGGAGGGACCACTACTGGGCACTATAGAGGGACCACAACTAGGCCCTATATAGGGACCACTACTGGGCACTGTAGAGGGACCACTACAGGGCACTATAGAGAGGACCTACTACTGGGCACTATAGAGGGGCCACTACTGAGCCCTATAGAGGGACCACTACCGGGCACTATAGAGGGGCCACTACTGAGCCCTATAGAGGGACCACTACCGGGCACTATAGAGGGACCCCTGCTGGGCACTATAGAGGGACCACTGCTGGGCACTATAGAGGGACCACTGCTGGGCACTACAGAGGGACCACTGCTGTGCACTAGGCGGAATCCGACGCAAGTCGGCGAGGGGAGAAAGTGCTGAAATCTTCTCGCGATAAAAAGCAAGGCAAGAACCGTAGTGGGGGAGGAGGGAGAAGAGCCTACTTTGTGACCCCGGATCTGAGTTACGACTAGGAAGGAGAGAGGAAGGAAGGGCGAAGATAATGAATGGGATGGACAAAAAAAATAAATAATAATACAGGGACCACCCACCTCCCAGAAGGGCCCAGCGCCAATCCGGCGAAGAGTATTTTCTCCTTTCACGGCGCAGAGATCCTCCATCTTGACGGTTTCATTCTCCACCTCCATCTGAGCGGCAACAAAAAAAAAATAAGAGAAAAAGTGTCAGGCAAGAGAAAGGCGCTTGAAACAGGAGACCTCACTTTAGAGTTACACAACGAAAACGAGACGAAACACGCAGAAACAATAAAAAACAAAAGTGAGAAAACAAACTACAACAACGAAAAAGGAGACGCAAACAAACGCGATAAAAAACGAACAATATTAATAAAAGCCGTGTGTACAACATGACAACAACACAAGATAGGACACGCATGAAACACAAAACAAAACGAATCGGATAGGAATCCAACTCTTGAGCGCACGGGAGAAACAGACAATATGGTAAATTCGTACGAGTACACAAAAACAATTAAAACAACAAGCAATCAAGCAACACACCAACCGAACAACAAAAAGCGACCTAAGCGAACAAAAGAAAAAAGAGCACAACCGACGAAACTATTGTTTTGTCTTCCCTCGTTTTCATCTTCTGTCGGGATGTGCATGTTTATGAGTGATCAAAGTTGAAGCTCATGCTGCCTGGAAATTGTCGGATGGTAAAAGCAATAAGAAAAATAAGAAAACTAATGAAGTATATAACTAAAAATAACGATTGAAAATAAATTGATGAGTATAATCATACTAAGCATAATGTTGAAGAAATAAAGCATACAAAACACAAACGAATTCTAGTTCAAAATAAGCGTAACCGTTAACGTAACCGTTAACGTAACCGTAAACGTAACCGTAAACGTAACCGTAAACGCAACCGTAAACGTAACCGCAAACGTAACCGCAAACGTAACCGTAAACGTAACCGTAACCGTAAACGTAACCGTAATCGTAACCGTAAACGTAACTGTAAACGTAACCGTAAACGTAACCGAAACCGTAAACTTAACCGTATACACATACCGAGTCGGGCAGCATCGGGTGCAGCCTGTACACGGTCGCGAACTCCTCCGTCAGCTTGTAGGGAGTCCCGTGGTTTTCGGGCTAAACATTACCGACAACCCAAAACAAACAGCGCCGGACAGAGGGAAAAGAGCACAGAAGACACGGCCAAGAGGGGCGGGGGGAGGGGGGGGGCAACGGGAACAGACGCGATGAGATTGTGACACGCGCACCAAGTGTGAATGAATGAACCACGCGACACTATTCAATTTTTCCTTTCAAGCAATAATTATGTTGGGGCCAGGCTCCAAATCGAACACAGAGCCATCCAAACTGAACCCCTCTCCCCCCCCCCCCATACATCTATGATATATTTATAGGTTGGGTTGGCGTCGGTTGGTGACGACGCTGTAAAACACGCCTCTCACTGCGTGAGCTATTAATAGACAACCAGGGTGCCGTTTCGTTTTTGTTTTTGTTTTTGGCGGTCACCAAAGCTGGCGGTCGAGTTAGATCATTTGTGCGGGGTGGAGAACCTTTGCTCCGCACAAGGGGAATTATCGTATCACGTAGTGTGTATATGGTAAGGCACCCGCGAGGCAGTTACGTAGTGCTCCCATTGCTGTCTCGGGAAGTGGCCACACCAGAAATTAAATTTACTCATTGAAGCTGTCGTCCATATGCAAGTCCGCCTCAGAGGCGGTTCTTAGTAGGATGCAGCGCACCCTCCATGCGACTCGCCCAATACCTCACGGCGCTTCGCGCTTGGTGCAAGCAATGTCTGTCTGGTTGGTGAAATTCCAACGTGCTCCGTCCCAGCATTGTAGGGATGCGAGGGTCTATGGTCATACGATTACGGCCGTGCACGATATGAGTACACCCCTCCCCCCCGCTCTATGGTCATACGACTACGGCCATGCATGAATATGAAGTACACCCCCGCCCGCAATCCGTCTCGAACGGGACGCGTGGTCAACGGCCAAATGACCAAGGCAAGCAACAAATCAATACGCCCTCACCCCCCCCCCCCCCCCGTATCGCGCATCCCGCCCACCTCTTTTTAGGACCCGCCAGGCCAGAAATGATGGCGACATCGGCCTTTCCGAGGAAATGGTGTTGTCGTGGAGGAACTTGCCTGCTAGGGCGACGTGACCGAGGGCGAGAGCGAAGGCATGGCGGCTGTGAGCCAGACGACGGCAAAAATCGGGCAAAGTGTTTTGTTTTCTGGACAAGAACGGAAAACAAATGGTGTAAATGCGCCTTGGATGCAAGCAAAGAGAACTACTAGGGGAACAAGTAAATAGGACCTAATGTGCATAGTGAAATACTGGAATATATAGGTTTTTAGTGTGTGTGAAAAAAAAATTGGGGCCTAACTAATTATGGCCCCCGTAAAAGTAGCGATAGGGTGGGTGAGCGCGGGTGCGGAGCATACACCCCCCCCCGCCCCCCTCCCCAAATGTCTGCGCCTGGTTGGTGAAAACCCAAGCCGCTCCGTCCCGGGATTTGTATGGGGGGGATCGAGGGTCCTATGGTATATGACCTAGGCCGTGCACAACATGAGTACAGCCCCCCCCCCCCCCCCCCCTCCCCCACCTGAAGCATGTAACTAAGGTAAAGAGATGACCCCATGTTTTTTTCTGAGGGTGGGTCACTTGAGGAACTCTATACTAATAGTAAGTCAAAAACTGATTTCAGAGGAAAATGGGAACGGAAAATGCTGTACGTATACTTCGTGCATACCTGATGAACGATCCCATTGCCTAAGAAACACAATGGAAAATAGTGGAAACAAAAAAATGAAAAGTCCGACGATTTTGGGTTAAGGGAGCCCAGTCATTCAGAAAATATTTCAGCCAAAAAAAGGTATACCTTATACCTATATCGTAACACGCCGTTCCCTATAAATATACTATATATACTACATATATATAGGTTGGGTTGGCGTCGGTTGTGGCTATGACGCTGTAAAACACGCCTCTCACTGCGTGAGCAAGACAACCAGGGTACCGTTTTCTGTTCGTTTTGTTTTTTTGGCGGTGACCACGGCCGGCGGTCGAGTTAGAACATTTGTGCGGGGTGGAGAAACCTTTAACTTCGCACCAGGCGAATGATCGTATCGCGTTTTCACGGATAATGTGTACGGTATATGGTAAAGGCGCCCACGAGGCAGTTACATGGTACACCCATTGCCGTGTCTGGAAGTGGCCGCACCAGAAAAAAAAACATTTCATCCGAAGCTGCCATCCATACGCAAGAAAAGCCCTCCTCACAATCTGTCCTTACGAAGGATGCAGCTCACCGCTCCAAGAGACTCTCGCCCAACACCTCACGGCGCTTCTCGCTTGGGGCAAGCAATGTATTCTGCCTGGACGGCGCTTCTCGCTTGGGGCAAGCAATGTGTTCTGCCTGGTTGGCGAAAACCCGACGTGCTACGTAATCCGTCCCGGCATTGTAGGGATGCGAGGGCCAATGGCCATACGACTACGGCCATGCATGACATGAGTACACCCCCCCCGCGCGCGCGCGCCCCCCCGTTTGCACCCACCGCGCGCATACGCGAAAGAAAGGTCACCTTCCGCCGGGCGACTCTCTCGCCAGAACCGAGCGATCTGATCTGATCTGATCTGAAAGGCACCACGGCTCACTCACCGACTATGCCGTACCAGTTCGCCCGCATGGCGATCTTCAGCGTGCTGGTCTCGAGCAGCTGGACCGTCCAGTCTATGGTGTGAATCTTCGCCACGATGGCACACACCGCCAGCCTAGCCTTGCGGAAGATAGCATCGTCTGGTGTGTCGTCGGTACGTCGGCACGTCGGTTTGTTGGGGTACGCCGATTTTTTGTTGTTGTTAGGTTCGTCGGTTAGTTTGTGGTTTATCTGATACCACTCTGTACAAAAACATAAGCACCGTTTGTACATTGCTTTTCAATAAAAAGTTGCTTATATTTCTAGACAGAGTGGTAGTTGGGTTCGTCGGTTTGTTGTGTTCGTCGGGTCATTGGTATGCTCAGTGTGTTGGGTTCGTCGGTTTGTTGTGTTCCGTCAGTGTGTTGTCTTCCGTCTGTTTAGTGCGGGTCCGTTGGGTTTGTGAGCAGCAGCCGGCGGCGGGAAGGCTGGACATAAAATGAAACAAAAATGAGCGGTGAAAAAAAACACACCCAAGACAAAAGAGAGGGCAAGACGAGCACAACAGTTGTTTAGCGCGAAACACGCACTGCAACGCACAAAGAGAGGGGATGATGCGGAGAATAAGCCGCCCGAAGGATTTGTGTGTTCACGAATGTGCTGTTTTAATTATATTTTCTGTTTTTTTTCCGGGGGGGGGGGCGTGCAAGCGACGGGCAACCACAAACATTGAAAAACAAAAATAGCAAAACGAGAACGACCGGGTAAAAAAAAAAACACCATAAACAACAACAATAGTCGACAGTAGCGGTACAGCTGAAACGCCTGACCGGAGAGACGAGCAGGACACACGCCCTTCACACCATCCCCCGCATCCCCTTCCCTTCCCTTCCCTTCCCTCCCTTCCCTCCCTTCCACCCTCCTTATCCTCCTCCTCTTCCTCTTCCTCGACGTGGAGTGATTTCGAACGAAATGCGAAATAAAAATATAGAATGCCTCCAGCCACGTGAATCGATTTTGACCCTTATACGAAGCACTGGAATCCCGTTTGGGGGACAAGTTACTTATAATTAGAGTGGTTTGTCCCCAAAACGGGGCTGCAGTCCTAAAAGGGTTAACTAAACGCAAAAAAAAAATGGGAACACTTATTGCAACCAAACAAATTCGGGAGTCGTCATACACTGGAGTAACGCGTACAACGTGCCCGTTCCCGAAACAAGCAGTCCACCCCCGGGTAAGTTTTTTTTCTTCTGTTTCTTACTATCAAGAGGGGTCTTGTACTGTAATGGGGAGGCGTGTTTGTTGAGGGGTATGGGGTAAGCCAAAGCACAAAAAAAAAAGGAAATTATTATTAGAAATCGGGAACCGTTATGATAATAATCTGCAGTTTGTTGTTCTAGAGAGAATTCGGCGTTATGGTTCATATTTGTTTGGCTTAGTACGTACGTAGCTCACTTTCACAGCAGCATCTGGCATTGTTTGGTTAATCGCGCTTGTGGGAATACCAAGTGGGGATACCGCACGGGACGGTGCTGGTAGACTGCTAGAACATGCAAACAGACAGGGCTGTTGCTTGCAGCTGGAAAGCGGTCGCCAGCTGGGCCAGATATTTCGTGATTTCTAGAGTTCATCGCTAGGCGGCGAATCGGGGAATTGGTGAGAGCAAAAAAAAGCAACATCGGAGGTGGATGGAGCGCTTCATAGGATGCACAGGCCGCGAGCGTAGAAGCGTCGACACCGTGCATCGCATCGACCGGTATGGTTTTACGTGCAAATACGGGTTAGGCAGGACTTTCCATTTTGTTGGGTTGGTGCGTAACCAAGACCGTGCAAAACAAAAACACACATCCAAATCTATGTAATATTGAGCGGGGCACAGCCAAATCCAACGCTCTGGCCGTGGCTTGGCTGGCTCAGCGCGTCGTAGGTTCCTTGTACTGCTGTAGACGCGAATTTGCCTCATAGGGGCAACGCCTTATTGTTTCTAGGGCTCCTGTCTTGATTATAGTGTAAGAGCTCTTAAACCTCAACAAAAAAAGAAAAAGCGGCTTTTGATATAATCTAAAGGTTCAATCACATGAATACGAGTAGCCCCAACAAAACCTACAAGTACATCACGAATCATATCGGGGGGAGAAACAAAAAACATGATATTCCAACCAGTTTGGGTTAAGGAGCCCGGTCTGTCATAAATATTTGCCTTATAAGGCAAAACAAAATGCAACCCCTATCGTGTCGTAGCACGCGTCTGCATTGGGGGAGGCGTGTTTCTTGAGGGTAAGGGGTGGGAAACTCACCGTCCCAGGCCGGGTGAGCCAAGGCGATCTCATCCGCGATAGAGTTGTGCTCCATCGAAAAGAGGGCCTGCGCGCGTCAACACGCGAGGGGCATTTGACACAAACGAAAAAAAAAGAAGAAAAAAGAAATATATGTATATATATATACGCATGCACGCACATGCAAGCACAAACGGAAAATGCCGAAACAAAAAAGGAGCGAGGAGGACTACGTTTTAGTCGAGAGTAGATCTAAGGAAAGCACGCGCCAATTGCAGTGTTTTCCTTTTCAGTGCATAACACAAGCATTTGAGCCCTGCCCTTCCTCCACCATTGTGAAAGCAAAATAAAAAAGGAATAACAAAAAAACAAAAGAAACAATACCAGCAAGTATATACATTTGTCGCCTGCCACTCCCCCTACACCTCGACCGCCGTTTCTCCTTCCCCCAACCTCGCCCCATCTGGCCTATAGTATAAAAAACAAAACATAAGCCAATACATTAATTAAATTGTTGATCGCCCCCTATCGCCCTCCATTCCCCCCACGCCTCCCGCCTACGGCAGGAAAACCCCCATCCAGTAGCTCTACAGTAGCTATACAGTAGCTGTAGAGTAGCAATACCCACACCAGGTACAGCATACAGCAGTAGTTATATACACAGTAGCTAAAACCAAATCCAATATCACCAATTGTCAACCACCCCACCAGCTCCCTCTCGGAAGGGATGCGTGGTCAATGGTCGAATGACTTGAGCAAGCAACAAATTATTTTGATATTTTGATATTTTGATATTTTGGATCTTTGAATCTTCTCCATCTTTGGATCTTTTGGATATTTGCTTATTCCGTCAACGGCCTGATAGCGAACCGAGAAAAACGCGGTGCTTGTTGGCGTGCGGCGGCGCCAGCACCTCGCAAGGAACCGGCAGGCAACAGCCCAACAGCACCCTCTCCCTCCCATCAACAACAACACCAACCCTCCCCCCCCCGTATATTATATATTTATAGGTTGGGGTGGCGTCGGTTGGCAACGACGCTGTAACAAACGCCTCTCACTGCGTGAGCTAGACAACCAGGGTACCGTTTCTTTTCTATTTTGGCGGTCACCAAAGCTGGCGGTCTTGTTAGATCATTCGTGCGGGATGGAGAACCTTTGCTCCGCACCAGGGGAATGGTCGTATCACGTAGTGTGTATATGGTAAGGCACCCGCGAGGCAGTACATAATGCTCCATTGCTGTTTCAGGGAGTGGCCACACCAGAAATTAAATTAACTCATTGAAGCTGTCATCCATATGCAAGTCCGCCTCAAGCGGTTCTTTATTTTGATATTTTGATATTTTGATATTTTGGATCTTTGAATCTTCTCCATCTTTGGATCTTTTGGATATTTGCTTATTCCGTCAACGGCCTGATAGCGAACCGAGAAAAACGCGGTGCTTGTTGGCGTGCGGCGGCGCCAGCACCTCGCAAGGAACCGGCAGGCAACAGCCCAACAGCACCCTCTCCCTCCCATCAACAACAACACCAACCCTCCCCCCCCCGTATATTATATATTTATAGGTTGGGTTGACGTCGTTGGCAACGACGCTGTAAAACACGCCTCTCACTGCGTGAGCTAGACAACCAGGGTACCGTTTTTTTTGTTTTTTGGCGGTCACCAAAGCTGGTCGGTCTTGTAGATCATTTGTGCGGGGTGGAGAACCTTTGCTCCGCACAAGGGGAATGATCGTATCACGTAGTGTGTATATGGTAAGGCACCCGCGAGGCAGTTACATAGTGCTCCCATTGCTGTCTCAGGAGTGGCCACACCAGAAATTAAAATAACTCATTAAGAAGCTGTCTCCATAGTGCAAGTCCGCCTCAAGCGGTTCTTAGCAGGATGCACAGCTCACCCTCCATGCGACTCGCCCACATAACTCACGGCGTTTCGCGCTTGGTGCAAGCAATGTCTGCCTGGTTGCTGTTGAAAACCCAACGCCTCCGTCCCTCGCATTGCTATGCGATGAGGGTCTATGGTCATATGACTACGGGCCGATAGCCAAACATGAGTACACCCCCCCCCCCCCCCCCCCACCATGACAGTAGTTGTGCCTTTTAGGTTTGTATTTTCTTTCTCCATCTCCAGCTTATGCCGCTGTCCTGGGTCTCGGAATACCCCTCATACTCTCCGACCAATTCGCCACATGTAGTCAGGTTTTGGTATGATTCAGGTGTGTAACCGCAGATAGCCCTACGTCAATCGTCCGCTGGCACCAAGCTTTTGTTCGTCAGTATTGCATTTATAGTTGATGTGAGGTGTCAAGGAGCTACCGGGGGGTCGGTTCCGTATAAAAACGATATAGAGGTATTTCCTTCACGCAAGCATGTATCGACTATTTTTTTTTTTGTTTACCGCTCCTCAGAGGATAGCCGACGGGAGGACACGATTGACGATGCTGGGGAGCTGCCCCGACCAGCTGCTTCTTCAGCTTGGTCGGTTTACGTTGACCAACAAGGGGTGAGTTCTGTGCGCATCGAAACCCACGCTACAGGGCGAAGTAAGACGCGTTTTTCTTTTTCGGCACCTGTGGCAAGGCGGAGTCGATACATCTTCGAGCCACCGGACCGAGATAGATGCGTTATAGTGTTGGGCACATAAACCTGCCGCTGGGTTCGATACCATCGATATTTCGCATGTCGGTACCGTGTCGTAGGCTGCTCTTGGCACCTCGCAGCGTCTTCAAGATAGGATGGCGTAAACGTGTTCGGGTTCTTCTGTGTTGCTATGTTGTCCATGTTGCGCATGCGCTCTATTGACGAATAAAGTAAAGTAGTACTGTTGCAGACCCACAGCTGTGAGGAAGCGGAGTGACCACTGAAAGCGCCTTTCCGGGCCAGCAGTGTCATCCTCGCACTGAAAACAAGCTGTGGGCGTGTTTGGGCTCCGTTTTGGCCTTCGCAAGGCGTTGCGAGCGAGATATGACATATTTCGGAAAATGGGCAAGAAGTAGTTCATGATTTTTACTGGTTTTTATTTTGGACATGTTTATCACATTATACCTATATGCACAGCACGCGACCTGGCAAACTAACAATATGTGTTGGCGTTCCACTGCTTTGAGGTCGCGGAGTTGGAGTTCTAACGAGTTCGTCGGCCGCTGCGAGTTGGTGTATATATAGCATCCAACAGCGCATCGTCAATTTCAGGCCACGCAGAGCAGAGTGCATAGAGCCAGGGTCGGGCGTGGCGTTCGATACCTTCCATTTTGCGCACCTGTTTGGAGTCCTATCCCAGTTCGTTCAAATTCGCGTTGTGACCCACCCGATCGACGCGCGCCGTCCGTCGTCGTTGTCGCCTACCGACCAGTGTAAGGGAGAAGCTGACGTACTTGGTCCACATCCCGACCGTCCTGGATGCCGGGCCGTTGACGGAATTCGGGAAGATGTTTGAGGGTAAGCGATCCTGTGCTCCATACTCACTGTTCGTACGTAGTGCCTACGTTTGTATACTATACTTTAATTATTTTATCCGTCGAGCAATCAGTGGGCACCTTGGATTACATTATCAAACCTTGCCATGTGCGGTGCGAACATAACCGGCTGTGTACGTGTGATGGGGTGTTTCATGCCGACGCAAATGCGAGCTGCTGTGGAAGCGTCATTTTCCGAGTCGAAATGAGCGTAAGGTTAAAATTAAATCAGTCAAGGTCTCCAGTTGGTGTGACTGGCTTCCATGTAGCGCGAATCATCAACACTCACGGACGTAATGTAGACGTGGGAGGTATTGTGGGACTGCACTTCGTTAGTCAAGAAATCGGCCGTTTTTTCCAAACGATCGCCAGTTGTACCCCACGCCAGGATAAACATGACGAACAGCCGTATGCTTGATGCAGCGGTAGCATGACGACACGGCCGTCTTCTTGTCCTGTCGCCATCTCTACTGCTCGCATTCGCACTTCTGTCTTACGCGCTAAACCCACTGATGTACCGTTGCGCTGCTCCCACCTCCGCCGCACCTTTGCTACAGTGCCCGTGATTTACGACCTTGAGGCCGTCATCCACCACTGGGGCACGGCGCACACGGGGCACTACGTGGCTTTCGTCCGCGGCACTGCCGGCCAGTGGTACCGGTTTAACGATGCCCAAGTAACTCCAGTCACCGAGGCCCAGGTCTTGACGAGCGGGGCTTACGTCCTTTCTTACGCCAAGCGGCGCGGGGCCGGCGTCTCCCAGTGATGTTGTTGACTTTGCCTTGCCTTTTCCTTGCCTTTCATTTACCTTGCCTTAATCGGCGGCGGGAGCGACGGCCAGCGGCGGTTTTATGTGCTTTAGTGCCTGGAAACAGGCGCCGCATGGCCGGATGTTATGGCTTAGGAGACGATTGAGGGGGCGTCAGAGGCGGCGGCGGCGGTAGAACGTTGAGGCCGTGTTCATCGCGCTTGTTTGTTTTGCTTTCCACCCAATCGAGAGTAGTAGAAGGGTGAAAGTCACGCGCTAATTTTGTTTGGGGGGGGGTGTGTACGTCGCGCAGCGTTGACTTTGGGGCAAGGGGTCGATGCGCGCGTTAGACTCATACCTGTCGAGGGTGGGGAGGGGGGAGTCGGGAGGGGGTCGGGAGGGGGGGGAGGGTGTTGAGGTAGGGGTCGTGCAGGCTTATTTATCGAGGCTGGTATCCGTAGCGTATCGTACATGCCATACGCCGCACCGTGTCGGGACGAAACGTTGCCGTGTTTCGGGGGACCTTTCAAGCCCCCTCCGCCCCTTTGTGAAGCTGTTGTTGGAGGCCGGCGCTGCGTAGTAAGCAGGCAGGCGCCGTGCACTGCTGTACCGAGGACTGGTCGTGATGTTTTTTGTGGTTCCCGCCTGTTTGTGATTATTTTGATGGGAAGTTTGGCGTTGCTTAGTCAACAAGCGCGGTGTGGTGCCACATGCCAGCATCTGTACGTGTATATAATGCTTTATTAAAGCAAACTATAGTACTCCTGGCTGGTGTACGTAGGAGTGCTGCAGAAGCTGTTGTATGAGCGTTGGACCGTGTAGACGTATACCCCTGGCTGGTGTGCATAGTGCAGCTGGCTGTTGTACACGCGCTGCACCGGGCCGCAATCGCGCGTGTTTCCCCCCCTCCTGTCCGGCTTAGTGCCTGGTGGGCGGAGGCGAGGGGCGGTGACGGTAGAGGATAAGGTAGCGGCGGCGGCAGTTCTTGAGGTTGTTGTCGGGTCGGGCAAATCGAGTGCTGCGCTACGGATGTCGTGTTCTGAGCGGAGAGGAGGGGGGACGCCCCTGATTCACCGTGAGCGAGCACGATATCTGGGTTTCGGCCAAATCGCGCATTGCTCTACAGATGTCGTGTTCCGAGCGGAGAGGAGGGGGGACGCCCCTGATTCACCGTGAGCGAGCAAGATAACTGGATTGCCTCGGTTTTCCTTGCCCTGGCTTGCCTTGCCTTTGCATTGCCTTTGCCTTGCCTTTGCCTTGCCTTGCCTTCGCCTTGCCTTGCCTTCGGCTTGCCGTCTCTTTGTCTTTGCTTTGCTTGATTGGCGGCGGGAGAGACAGGCACCGGTAGCCTGTGTGGTGTTTTTTTTCATGCCTGGAAGCGAGCGCCCGCGTGTTTGGTGTTAGGGCTTGGGGGAAGACGTGTGGTGGCGGTGGCGGTAGTGCTAATAACGCCGGGACTGGTGGCAGCCAGGTGGTTAGGTTTCCCCCCCGATCCGGCTTAAGTGCAGGGGCCAAGTGGGGTGGAGGGGATGGAGGCGGAAAGGGTAGCGTAAATATGGGATGGAGTTCGGTGGCGGTGTTCTACCGGGCGCGCTGCCCCCCCCCCCCCCCCCGCATGGTGTGCTGAATGCTGTGTGGTTTTATTGTGTTTTTTGTATATATTCTCCACCTTTGGGGAGGGGCTTGGCATTTTTCGTGTTTTTGATGTTGGTGGTAGGCGGCGCTCCTACTGAGTTTTTTTTTATGGGTGAGTGGTCGCTTTGATCTCGTGTGTATACCCCGAGTATTTCACGTGATTTAGTAACGACCTTCCGGGCTCCTGTCGCTGAGTGTTGTATCATACCTGGTACCATTTTGTTTTATTTTATTTTGTTTTGTTTTGGTACTTGGCGTTGACGGTGGTTTAGAACACAAATAGTGGAGGTTTCAAATTGACGAGGCGTCTTTGTGCTTGTTTCATTTTTGCTTTACTATCGTTCCCCCCTTGCGTGGCATTCCCCGGTACTGAGTTTCGATATCTCACCGTTTTTTGTTTGTTCATGAAACAAGCGTAACGTTTGTTTTGTTTCGTTTTATCTTGCATATATTATCTTGTGCTTTACTTGGGAATAATGGGTACTCCGCCTCTATGGTTGTAGGCGTTTTTTTGTGTTGTCCTATGAATAGCTCTGGTGAGACCCCCTCCGCCCCCCCCCCCCCCCCCCCCCCCACCCGATAGCAGGAAGAGTTGTGCCTACCTTCTTTGCCTAATAGTTCGTTCTGTACATTGAGGGAGTGTGAGCAGGTTTCGGGTTCAGACGGGAACAACGGGGGTGAGAGCTAGCAAAGGAGAGAGAGAGAGCAGAGAGGAGAGAGCTGGAGGGGACAGGCATAACACAAGATAAGAGAGAGCAATAAGCAGATGGAGACGAGAAGCGATGAGAACTGAGAACGCGATGTAGATAGAGATAATAAGTGGAGGGAAAAGGTGGTCGCTGCTGCTGCGCCTTCTGCTGTTTTTCTGTTGTGTGTGGCCATGCTTTCGAATTCGGAACGCGCCACCAACTGCAGAAACCGCCGCCTGATTTGTGAAGGCCCATATAAGGGTGCGAGAGCGTTCTTGCGTTCGTGTCGCAAGGTGTAGTCTCGCTTTCGGTAGGCGATCACTCACACCCGCGCGAGTTATACCACAGGTATCTATTTTTTGGCTTGTAGTAGTTTTTGTTTTTGTTCTGTGTTTATGTTTGTTGTTATTTCTCTCTCACTCTTCGCGTGTACTGCAGCTTTAGTTAGTGTACCCCGTACGTTGAATAGATACAAAGACTGTAGTACCATTCGCATTACCTTACCCAAGTATAATATACTTCGGGAGAGCGCAAGCCTTAAACTCACCCGTACTGCCGCCCATCATATTCCAATTCCTATGGTGGTGTGGGTCGCGCTGTGTCCCGACTCTTTTGCATGTAGCCATTTTTGTACATGATCAGCCAAATAAACGTACCCACAACCATTCACCTCAGATTGTACACCGTCAGTCAACCATCTTGATTTGGTCGTTGTGGCTTGACCGCCAACCACTGACATCGTAAACCTTGCTGTGGCTCTTGTTCGTTGGTCGATGTCGTTTGTATTTGTTTTGCTACATGTACAATACAGCATTGCATACACGTTAGTGGTGCTGGTAAGGACGACAACGGGGGAGGACGTTGCGGTGGTGCTTTATGCTGGTATGAAATGAGGTGCTGTTTGTCCAATCAGTACACCCGGATTTTATTTCTTGTTGTTGCGAAACGACAGCGCCCGTTTTTTTTTGCTTGACCTAGTTGATTGTCCCGGTTCTGCCAGGTAGAGGCGTTGCCGAGTAGCGGGGAGGGGGGGGCGTTTGCACGCATGTCGCACGAGAACTGGGAGGGGGGAGCGAGAGGGGGGGGGCAGGGGGGGGAGGAAGAGAGAGAGGGGGTGGGGGGAGAGGGAGAGAGGCGGTATGCGTGTTATTCAAATAAAGCCGTTCTGTCTATGTATACCCGTCTACATCTCCAGCAGACCGTGCGGATTTTTCATCCTTGAGCGATACCTTCATTTGGTACAAACAAGCTCTGTGGTCACAAAAACTACGAAACAGCGATCAGTATGCATCGTGAGTTAATCAAGTAAGGAGATTAGACAATGCAGTAGAGCAGTAGTCTATATCGATACGTAGCCTGCAATCTCCCATCACGCCATCAGGTAGTCTTGAGCCACAGGACGCTGTTCATGGAATGTTCACTTTGATTGAACGTTGTTGCACGAATTGCTGCTGCTGTGGAAGATAAGGCAAAGCCAGGGAAGGCGCAAGGTCCCCAAGGCCTGCTGCCCCTCGTTCTCCTTGCTTGGAGAATAACGTGATGCCAATTGCCACTTTATTATTACCGTCCCGTCATCCATCCCGTCATCGCTCTGACAAAAAAAAGTACATGAATAAACAGAAGGGACCCTTCATAAAAGAAATAGCTAGCAAGTACGTACTACAAATACATGCCTCCTACGATACACACAGCGGTAACATTTAAGCGGCTTTTACATCCACGCACGCTCCTCAGCAAACGCAAAGCAGCGCAACTTGTGAAGGATAAAACTCGCCCCTTGTCACACTTATTGCATTACTACGGACAAAAGTTGAAAAACTTTGAAAAATAAATAAAACAAGCACCATTAAACTCCCGTCTTCTTCCACCAGGAAACTCGGCCGTTTTTGCCCCCGCTAAAAAAAAGGGTCACTTCCGAGAGAGCTAAGAGTGAAAAACTAAAATATCTTCTCTCACTGACCCTGTGAACGAAACGAAGCAGGCCAAGTCTGGCCTGGTTCCGACTTCCCACGCGAGATATCAGCGGCGTGGTGGCTATTTATATTTACCTACGGAGTCAGCGCGTCACATACTTATTTCCCCCCGAGTATTACAGTAGTGTAATTCCCTCCCCATGTGTGAGTATCTCTCCCTCCGGCACGAGGGGTATAACTCTCACGGCCAACTCTCGCCAATCGAACACGAAAAAAAACAGACCCCTAAGTAATGCCCGTCAGTAGAGGTACGCCGTCCTCCGGTCAGTACGAGTACCTACCACGTGCCGCTTGAAAACATGTGACTGGCCAAAAACCCGACTTACCCCGGGTATACCCACGCGTGTCCCCGCCCGCCCGCCCGCCCCCTCGCTCGAGGGTCTCAACATGCTCCCCTTCTTTTTGGAGTGAGCCATGCGCGTGACTCTATCGGTATTTCTGGTACATACGGTCGGCCATCACTTGAAGTTCGACATTACGAACCTATAAAAATGCGACATTGCGACCATATCCCTTCAAATATCAACGCCAACCCCCCCCCCCCCCCTCCACTTTTCAATCTGTACGTATTTGGTTNCCCCCCCCCCCCACTTCAAGTTGAAGTTAGCGCTCGAGCTGCAACTGTCCTCGCCATGGGACCGCGCCGTGCCTTGCCAAGTGCTGTCTGTCTTCAATTTTTGTACCCCTGTGTTAATCCTGTTGCGCCTCTCTGCACAGTCTTGGGGTGGAGACACACCCGACGAGCACCTCCAAGACACCTGCACTATCGCACACCCTCCAACACCCGCCGTCGCGGCCGCTGCCGCCCCAGCTACCGCCACCGCTACATCTACCGCTAGGCCACCCGGTCGCACGCATGCGGCGGACCAGAAAAAAAAATCGCCACAACTCGGCGCCATCGCTCAGCTCTACACACCCCACGGCTTGAAGGCCGACTGGCCCGGGGGGATCATGTTGGCGATGTGCGGGAAGTGGCGATCGAGGAGATCGTGAATCCCCTCCGTGTTGCCAACGCGGTCGTAGCCTTCCTGCGAGTACACCTTTAGGCAGACGCGACGACGAGACAAGCAGCAGAAAACGGGGCAACAACGTCGTTCCGTTTACGAGAACATAGTTTTTTTTTTTTCCCCGTACGGGCACGTTGTAAGGGGCGACGGGTACTACGATAGAGGTGCATAACATTTTTTTTTTTTTTACTGTTTTTCGGAATGACGGGGGGGGGGGGGGGGGCTCCTTAACCCATTCTTAACTGAAAAAAAAACGTCCCACACTAATTCCAAGTAGTTTGTCCCCAAATTCGTGGGACCATTTCTTAAGGGGTTGTAACCCAAAATCATCTGAATTTCATTCTTGTGGTGCAATACTTTTTGTGGTGTACTTACGTAGGCCATGGGATTTGTTTCATCGGGCATATACTCGTAGCCCTTTTGATTTCCTCCAAAATCGGTTTTTGACTACTGCAGGTGTAGAGGTCCTCAAGTGACCACCCTCAGAAGGCAGAAATGGTGCATCACCTCATCACCTCTACCGTACCATGCGTCGGGGTTTGTGCACACACATGCTGCTGTAGCTCTACATGCACAACCGACGACGTTTGGTCGGCCAAGTTCAACAAGGACGACGAGATGGCGACGTTTGATTGGTCAAGTGCAACCAAGACGACGAGATGGCGACGTTTGATTGGCCAAGTTCAACAAAGACGACGATACGGCGACGTTTGATTGGCCAAGTTCAACGAGGACGACGAGATGGCGACGTTTGATTGGCCAAGTTCGCGCGTCGCACCGTCGGGGTGAAGTCCTTGGTGAAGAATCGGTCCGACTCGATACGGCGGCTGGCCATGACGATGAAGATGTGGAAAGACGTCTCGCTGCAGCAGCAGCAGCAGCAAAAAATACAAAAACCGTAAAAAGGAGAGGGGAGGG
>MEHQ01001672.1:37227-83009 GCA_008828725.1 Saccharina japonica | reverse complement strand
CCCCCCCATACTAACCAACGCTGAAAGCGTGTTTTGTCATCCGCTTACGTTTTTGGCTTCTCGCCCCCGCCTCCCTGTCTCATTCCGGTCCTCTTTCCGTACACCGTTGCCGGACGGCCGGGGTCCTTAGCAATGACTGGATGGACCACACTGCTGCCGCGAGGCATCATATCTGGAGGCGAAGGCGCACAGGTTGCCCAATGGGCCTAAGCTTCAAATACAACGTGAGACACACCCGTGGCCAAAAAAGTTCCTTGTCACGAAGTAAAATTGTAATATTTTGTCTGGTGGTATAACGCCAATTATTGAATAAACAACGCTTCGTTTTATTGGAAGGATCCTTAAAATACGAATACCGCTGTCGACGAGCGCAATATCCCCCCCCGTCGCATGCCAGGCTCGTCAAACCCACGGGGACCACCCACTCCGCCGGAGGGGAGGCCTTGTACAGCATTAAGGTATAGTGTCCCTCTTAGTGGCGGTTGAGTAGTGTGAGAGCGCTTGGACGTATATAGGATTAACCGCGTGGCAATGTGAAGGAGTAGTGCCACCGACGGGGAGCCACCCAGCCTCCCAGAGGGAGCCTTGTACAGTATTGTCATAGTGGTCCTCTTTAGTGGGGCCAGTTTTTGAGTAGTGCGGCTGCCCGCTATAGTAAGTGCCTGTGAGAGCGCTTGGGACGTACATGGGATTAACCAGCTTTTTTGGCAGTGTGCGGAGTAGTGCGGTTGGCGGTATTGTGGGCCGCCATTGTTGGCCGGCGATATGAATTACCGGACTAATGAGGCGCAATTGCTTCATATGAGATTATATCCTGAGTAACGCGCCCGTATACTAAAACCAGTATTACCATAAGAATCAATACAGGCCTTGACGGCGTCCACGCAAGAACGTTTCCTATGACATGATGGCATGTTTACTTAGTCACTGATCCCCCCCCCCCCCCCCCAGCGCGTTACTAAAAGTATCAAATATAATATTTTATATTATTATATAACGTATGCATGTATGGGGGGGGGGAAACAGAATGGCAGCCCATGGAATCGAAAAATAATTGCGAGACTCTTTTTGTAGCTCTGGCGTGTGTTTACCAGTGTTGTACTTCGTATATGGGTAACACATATGCCTGTGGTGACTTCCGGTTGCGGAAGCAAAGCAGCTTGGATTTGATCAGATTGCAGGTTTTATGTACAGTGCGTATTACAGTAAAAGGGTGACAATACCCTGTAGCAAATGTTTCATACAAATGAAAAAACGTTTATGAGCGCCCAAACTGTTTGGAGTGTCTTAATAGGAGTAGGGACGGTGTGGGGTCCTTCTCGAAAGGTGCTTGGTCGATAGGGTTCCCCAAATGAACCTTTAAGGAAGCAACGAAGAGTGGGGCACACGGAAATTTAAATTGTCTTATTAAAGCTGTCATTCATACGCAAAGTCCCTCACAAGCAGTTCCAGGCAGGATGCGCATCACGCCGTCCATGCGACTCGCGAAACCCACGGGCTCGCGCTAGTGCTAGAAATGCTGCTGGTCGTGAAACCGACAATGCTCCGTCGCGGATGGTAGGGACGCGAAGGTCTACGGTCATACACTACGGCCAGCATGAACATTCGAGCACCCCCCCTCCGCACGACTGCTCGTCTCGAAAGGATGCGCGTCAATGGTCAAGTGACGCTAAGGCAAGCAAATGAGTACGCCCCCCCCCCCCCCATGACTAACGGCCATGTATGAATATGACTACACCCCCTCCCCCCCCCGGGCTCCAGCCCCACCCCACCCTCCTTCTCGCCCTCTCCCCTTCGAGCAGAAAACGGGTTCGTTCCTTCCAACGAACGACAGCCAGCCCACCAACGGCGGACTCACTGGTGGATGTTTCTTCGTCTCGTAACGATTCCGACACGTGCAGGACCCGCACTGGCGACGAAGGCCGCATCCATGCGGGGAAGGGGGGGTGATGGACACGCCGAGAACGGTGTGCATCAGCACCGGCGAACAACAGAACTTTGGGTGGGGTTTGCCTGCCTGCAGGTGAGGGATTGGAGCGGGGAGGGGGGGGGGGGGGGCGGAGGGGAGGGGGGGCGAGGGGGTGTACTCATGTCGTGCATGGCCGTATCGTATGACGTAGAGGGGGGTTACTAAAATTTTGCTTACTTTAGTCATTCGACCATTGCCACGCATCCTTCGAGAGGGAAGCGGGTGGTGTTGACATTGGTGAATTGGATTTGTTTTTTAGCTACTGTGTATATATACTGTGTTGATGTACGCTGGTGTGGGTATTGCTACTCTAACAGCTACTGTATAGGCTACTGTAGAGGCTACTGGATGGGGTTTTCTGGCCGTAAGGCAGGGAGGCGTGGGGGAATGGAAGCGATAGGGGGCGATCAACAATTTAATTAATGTATGGGTCGTGGGTTCGTTGGTTCGTGGGTACGTAGGTTTGTTGAGTTCGTCTGTTTTTGGGGGGTTCGTCGGTTTGTTGGGTTCGTCGGGTCATTGGTATGCTCAGTGTGTTGGGTTCGTCGGTTTGTTGTGTTCCATCAGTGTGTTGTGGTCCGTCGGTGTGTTGTGTTCCGTCTGTTTAGTGCGGGTCCGTTGGGTTTGTGAGCAGCAGCCGGCGGCGGGAAGGCTGGGCATAAAATGAAACAAAAATGAGCGGTGAAAAAAAAACACACCCAAGACAAAAGAGAGGGCAAGACGAGCACAACAGTTTTTTTAGCGCGAAACACGCACTGCAACGCACAAACAAAGGGGATGATGATGCGGAGAATAAGCCGCCCGAAGGATTTGTGTGTTCATGAATGTGCTGTTTTAATTATATTTTCTGTTTTTTTTTCCGGGGGCGGGGGGAGCGTGCAAGCGACGGGCAACCACAAACATTGAAAAACAAAAATAGCAAAACGAGAACGACCGGGTAAAAAAAAAACCCACCATAAACAACAACAATAGTCGACAGCAGCGGTACAGCTGACACGCCTGACCGGAGAGACGAGCAGGACACACGCCCTTCACACCATCCCCCGCTCCCCTCCCCTTCCCTTCCCTCCCCTCCCTCCCTTCCACCCTCCTTATCCTCCTCCTCCTCATCTTCCTCGACGTGGAGTGATTTCGAACGAAATGCGAAAGAAAGATATAGAATGCCTCCAACCATGTGAAGCGATTTTAACCCTTATACGAAGCACTGGAATCCCGTTTGGGGGACAAGTTACTTATAATTAGAGTGGTTTGTGCCCAAAACGGGACTGCAGTCCTAAAAGGGTTAACGCAAAAAAACAATCTGAACACTTATTGCAACCAAACAAATTCGGGAGTTGTTATACTGGAGTAACGCGTACAACGTGCCCGTTCCCGAAACAAGCAGTCCACCCCCGGGTAAGTTTTTTTTCTTCTGTTTCTTACTATCAAGAGGGGTCTTGTACTGTAATGGGGAGGCGTGTTTGTTGAGGGGTATGGGGTAAGCCAAAGCACAAAAAAAAGGAAATTATTATTAGAAATCGGGAACCGTTATGATAATAATCTGCAGTTTGTTGTTCTAGAGATAATTCGGCGTTATGGTTCATATTTGTTTGGCTTATTACGTACGTAGCTCACTTTCACAGCAGCATCTGGCATTGTTTGGTTAATCGCGCTTGTGGGAATACCAAGTGGGGATACCGCACGGGACGGTGCTGGTAGACTGGTAGAACATGCAAACAGACAGGGCTGTTGCTTGCAGCTGGACAGCGGTCGCCAGCTGGGCCAGATATTTCGTGATTTCTAGAGTTCATCGCTAGGCGGCGAATCGGGGAATTGGTGAGAGCAAAAAAAAGCAACATCGGAGGTGGATGGAGCGCTTCATAGGATGCACAGGCCGCGAGCGTAGAAGCGTCGACACCGTGCATCGCATCGACCGGTATGGTTTTACG
This sequence comes from Saccharina japonica, assembly GCA_008828725.1. Taxonomy (NCBI): domain Eukaryota; class Phaeophyceae; order Laminariales; family Laminariaceae; genus Saccharina; species Saccharina japonica. The sequence goes on along the minus strand of MEHQ01001672.1, from coordinate 79,112 downwards.
TGCAAATACGGGTTAGGCAGGACTTTCCATTTTGTTGGGTTGGTGCGTAACCAAGACCGTGCAAAACAAAAACACACATCCAAATCTATGTAATATTGAGCGGGGCACAGCCAAATCCAACGCTCTGGCCGTGGCTTGGCTGGCTCAGCGCGTCGTAGGTTCCTTGTACTGCTGTAGACGCGAATTTGCCTCATAGGGGCAACGCCTTATTGTTTCTAGGGCTCCTGTCTTGATTATAGTGTAAGAGCTCTTAAACCTCAACAAAAAAAGAAAAAGCGGCTTTTGATATAATCTAAAGGTTCAATCACATGAATACGAGTAGCCCCAACAAAACCTACAAGTACATCACGAATCATATCGGGGGGAGAAACAAAAAACATGATATTCCAACCAGTTTGGGTTAAGGAGCCCGGTCTATCAGGAATATTTGCCTTAGAAGGCAAAAAAAAATGCAACCCCTATCGTGTCGTAGCACGCGTCTGCATTGGGGGAGGCGTGTTTCTTGAGGGTAAGGGGTGGGAAACTCACCGTCCCAGGCCGGGTGAGCCAAGGCGATCTCATCCGCGATAGAGTTGTGCTCCATCGAAAAGAGGGCCTGCGCGCGTCAACACGCGAGGGGCATTTGACACAAACGAAAAAAAAAGAAAAAAAAAGAAATATATGTATATATATACGCATGCACGCACATGCAAGCACAAACGGAAAATGCCGAAACAAAAAAGGAGCGAGGAGGACTACGTTTTAGTCGAGAGTAGATCTAAGGAAAGCACGCGCCAATTGCAGTGTTTTCCTTTTCAGTGCATAACAGAAGCATTTGAGCCCTGCCCTTCCTCCACCATTTTGAAAGCAAAATAAAAAAGGAATAACAAAAAAAAACAAAAAAACAATACCAGCAAGTATACATTTGTCGCCTGCCACTCCCCCTACCCCTCGACCGCCGTTTCTCCTTCCCCCACCCTCGCCCCATCTGGCCTATAGTAGAAAAACAAAACATACGCCAATACATTAATTAAATTGTTGATCGCCCCCTATCGCCCTCCATTCCCCCCACGCCTCCCGCCTTCAGCAGGAAAACCCCTAACAGTAGCTCTACAGTAGCTATACAGTAGCTGTAGAGTAGCAATACCCACACCAGGTACATCATACAGCAGTAATTATATACACAGTAGCTAAAAACAAATCCAATATCACCAATTGTCAACCACCCCACCCGCTCCCTCTCGGAAGGGATGCGTGGTCAATGGTCGAATGACTAAAGTAAGCAAAAATTTAGTAACCCCCCCTCTACGGTCATACGACTACGGCCATGCACGACATGAGTACACCCCCTCGCCCCCCCTCCCCTCCCGCCGCCCCCCCCCCCCCTCCCGCGCTCCAATCCTCACCTGCAGCAAGGAAACCCCGACCCAAGAGTTCTTGTTGTCGCCGGTGCTGATGACACCGTTCTCGGCGTGGTCCATCACCCCCCCTTCCCCCGCATGGATGCGGCCTCCGTCGCCAGTGCGGGTCCTGCCCACGGTGTCGGAATCGTTACCGTAGACGAAGGAAACATCCCACCAGTGAGTCCTGCGGTTGGGGTGGGCTGGCTGTCCGTTCGTGGAAGGAACGGAACCCGTTTTCTGCTCGAAGGGGAGAGGGCGAGAAGGAGGGTGGGGTGGGGGGGCGGGAGCGGGGGGGGGAGGGGGGTGTAGTTCATATTCATACATGGCCGTAGTCATGGGGGGGGGGGGGGCGTACTCATTTGCTTGCCTTAGTCACTTGACCATTGACCGCGCATCCCTTTCGAGACGGAGCAGTCGTTGGGGAGGGGGGGGTGCTCGATGTTCATGCATGGCCGTAGTCGTATGACCGTAGACCTTCGCGTCCCTACCATGCCGGGACGGAGCATGTCGGGTTTTCACCGACCAGGCAGGCATTTCTAGCACCTAGCGCGAAGCGCCGTGGGGTGTTCGGCGAGTCGCATGACGGGTGAGCTGCATCCTGCTGGGAACTGCTTGTGAGGCGGACTTGCGTATGAATGACAGCTTTAATAAGACAATTTAATTTCCGGTGTGGCCACTCGTTCGTTGCTTGCCTTAAAGGTCATTTGACCATCGACCAAGCACCCCTTTCGAGAAGGAGCACACCGGTCCCTACTCCTAATAGAGACACCTCCAAACAGTTGGGCGCTCATAACGTTGTTTTCATATTTGTATAGAAACATTTGCTACAGGGTATTGTTCACCCTTTTACTGTAATACTGCACTGTACATAAAACCTCAATCTGACTCAAATTCCAAGTGCTTTGTTCCCGCAACGGAAGTCACCACAGGCATATGTGTACCCATATACGAAGTACAACACTGGTAAATCACACGCAGAGTACAAAAATGAGTCTCGAGAATTTTTTCGATCTCATGGCTGCCATGTCTTGTTTCCCCCCCCCGCATACATGCATACGTATATATATAATAATATTATATTGTATACTTTTAGAAGGGCTTGGGGGGGGGGGATCAGTGACTAAGTAAACATGCCATCATGTCATAGGAAACCGTTCTTGGTGGACGCGTCAAGGCCTGTATTGATCTTAGTATACTGGTTTTAGTATAGGGGCGGTTACTCAAGGGATATAATCTCATATGAAGCAATGGTCCCTCATTAGTGCCGGTATCATATGCGCCGGCCAACAATGGCGGCACAATACCGGCAACCGGCACTACTCCGCACACTGCCACGCTGGTTAATCCCATATACGTCCCAAGCGCTCTCACAGGCACTACCTATAGCGGGCAGCCGGCACTACTCAACTGGCACTAAAGAGGGACCACTATGACAATACTGTACAAGGCTCCCCTCTGGGGAGTGGGGTGGTCCCCGTCGGGTGGCACTACTCCGCACATTGCCACGCTGGTTAATCCTATATACGTCCCAAGCGCTCTCACACTACTCAACCGGCACTATAGAGGGACTACTATCATAATGCTGTACAAGGCTCCCCTCCGGGGAGTGGGGTGGTCCCCGTGGGGTGACGAGCTGGCATGCGACGGGGGGGGAAATATTCGCTCGTCGACAGCGGTATTCGTATTTTAAGGATCCTTCCCAATAAACGAAGCGTGTTTATCAATAATTTGGCGTTATACCACCAGACAAAATATTACAATTTTACTTCGTGACAAGGAAGCTTTTTTGGCCACGGGGTGTGTCTCACGTTGTATTTGAAGCTGCCCATGGGGCAACCGTGCGCCTCGCCTCCAGATATGATGGCCTCGTCGGCAGCAGTGTGGTCCATCCAGTCATGCTAAGGACCCCCGGCGTCGGCAACGGTGTACGGAAAGAGGACGGAAGAGACAGGGAGGGGGGGGCGAGAAGCAAAACGTAAGGGATGACAAAACACGCTTTCAGGTTGGTTTGTATGGGGGGGGGGGGGGGTTGTACTCATGTCGTGCACGGCCGTAGTCGTATGGCCATAGACCCTCGCATCCTTACAATGCCGGGACGGAGCATGTTGGGTTTTCACCAACCAGGCAGACATTGTTTGCGCCAAGCGCGAAGCGCCGTGAGGTATTGGGCGAGTGGCATGGAGGGTGAGCTGCATCCTGCGAAGAATCGTCTCTGAGGCGGACTCGCATATGGACGACTGCTTCAATGAGTTAATTTAATTTCTGGTGTGGCCACTTCCTGAGACAGCAATGGCAGCACTATGTAACTGCCTCGCGGGTGCCTTACTATAAACACACTACGTGATACGATCATTCCCCTTGTGCGGAGCAAAGGTTCTCCACCCCGCACAAATGATCTAACTCGACCGCCAGCTTTGGTGACCGCCAAAAAAACAAAACGTACCCTGGTTATCTAGCTCACGCAGTGAGAGGCGTGCTTTACAGCGTCGTTGCCAACCGACGCCAGCCCAACCTATAAAGATATCATACATTTGTGGGGGGTGGGGGGGGGGGGGGGGGGGGCGTACTCATTTGTTGCTTGCCTTAGTCATTTGACCATTGACCACGCATCCCTTTCGAGACGGGGCACCGTTCCTACTCCTAATAGAGACACCTCCAATACTTGGGCGCTCATTACGTTGTTTCCATATATTACAAAGAAACTTTTTGCTATTCTTATCCCCTTCCTGTTTCGCCGCCTGTTGCCACCATCTATCTCCTAAGATAGCGATCGTTTTCTCGCTACTATTTAGTGTACCAAACTGCTCCATGTCACACGCGTCTATTTTCCTCATCTCCTCCTCTAGCACATCTCTTTCCTCCTTGTACCTTTCACATTCTCCCACTATGTGAATTCTACTCTCTATGGGGGGGGAACAAAAACTCAGGAAATGAAAAAACGCTTTTTTTGTTGGTTTGTATGTTCATGTGTTTGTATGATTGGTGGTGTTCCACCGGCAAGAGCAGCTCGCGTGACCGCCTGAGCACTATAAAAACGTAAGCGTAAAAAAGTAGAGCAATAACCCACAACTTACCCAACATACCCAATACGTACCCAACAACCCACCCACCCCAACAGCCCACAACTTACCTATACCCGATACGTACCCACGAACCCACCCATCCCAACAGTAAAATCAGGGCAAATACGAGACACCAGCCAAAAGCACATACCGTACCTGGTACGCGATAACTGGACAACCCCAAAAACCCCTCCGCCCCCCCCCTCCCCCCCTCCTCCTCTCCAAACCCCCCCATACCCCCCCCCACTCTCTCGCTTCCCCCCTCCCCTCCCGACACTCACCGTCATTGCCTGAATCCATGCCGCCGCAAGGATGTTGAGCTGGGCATCCGCCGGCTTGAAATAGGCGTTATCGGGGCCCGATTCGCGGCGGGCGAGCAGCTTCTGCGCCACGAGGAACGGGTCCGGGGTCATCTCGAGGCGTTTTTGAACCGGGTAGGCGGGGCAGTTTCGTCCGAAAGCCTGGCCCGCGCCGCCCGCCTTGGGGCAGCCCACCTCGTTGTAGTGCCCAGCGGCCGTACGGTATCCCATGCCTCCCGTCGGGGGGGGGGGATGGTCGGCGGCGTAACCTCGTCCACCTAATGGAGTTGCACGAAAAATGGGAGGGGTGCGGGTTGGGGTAGGGATGGAATTGGGGTCGGGGCTGGGTTTGGAGTGTGAGCCAGGTGGGTCAAGGTGGTGGGGGGGGGAGGGTGAGGTTGGGGGAGGGGTGAGGGTGGGAGTGAGGGTTGTGGTAGGGATGGGGGGGGGTCGGTGAAAATGGAGGAGGGTTGGGGTTCGGTTTGGCTGAGTGGGTGGTGGAGGTGGGAGTCGGGGGTGGCGAGATGGGGGGTGGGGGTCCGAGGTTGGTGGGGGGGTTTGATTGGGATTTTTGTGGGTGTGGGGAGGAGTGTTGGTGTTGATGTTGCTGCTGGTGTATGGGGTGGGGGGTATATCGGTGTTGGTGGGGGGGGAGGGGAGGTGAGGGGCGGGGGAGTGAGGGGTGGTGTACTCGATATCCATGCATGGCCGTAGTCGTATGACCATAGACCCTCGCATCCTTACAATGCCGGGACGGAGCATGCCGGGTTTTCACCGACCAGGCAGACATTGCTAGCACCAAGCGCGAAGCGCCGTGAGGTATTTTGGGCGAGTCGCATGGAGGATGAGCTGCATCCTACTAAGAATCGCTTGTGAGCGGACTTGCATATGGATGACAGCTTCAATGAGTTAATTTTATTTCTGGTGTGGCCACTTCCTGAGACAGCAATGGGAGCACTATGTAACTGCCTCGCGGGTCCTTACCATATACACACTACTGATACGATCATTCCCCTTGTGCGGAGCAAAAGTTCTCCACCCCGCACAAATTATCTAACAAGACCGCCAGCTTTGGTGACCGCCAAAAAAAAAAAAAAACGGTACCCTGGTTGTCTAGCTCACGCAGTGAGAGGCGTGTTTTACAGCGTCGTCGCCAACCGACGCCACCCCAACCTATAAATATATAATATACGGGGGGGGGAGGGTTGGTGTTGTTGTTGATGGGAGGGAGAGGGTGCTGTTGGGCTGTTGCCTGCCGGTTCCTTGCGAGGTGCTGGCGCCGCCGCACGCCAACAAGCACCGCGTTTTTCTCGGTTCGTTATCAGGCCGTTGACGGAATAAGCAAATATCCAAAAGATCCAAAGATGGAGAAGATTCAAAGATCCAAAATATCAAAATATCAAAATATCAAAATATCAAAAGATCCAAGCCTCACGCGCGGTGACAACTCCGTGGTCGCCTGCCGCAAGGCTCAAGACTGACTGTCCGTTGCGCCCTGTGTGTGAGCCTGTGTGCATTTTTGCATGTCTGTGGTAGGCGTAACGTGGCGTCGGTAACACGTGCTGCATGTTCCTGCTGCCACCTGAAAAACAAAGGAGTACTCGTACATACATATTATATAGCGGTGGTTGAAAGCATGACACCTGTAGACAGGGCGATATGGTGGCAATCACACGGAAACTGGACACGCATCTTTCCTCCTTTCCTCTCTCCCCTCCTCTTCAATGGGCAGCACCTCTATCTTTCGATGTCACTTCTCCCTCTCCCTTTCCCGCTTTTTGCCTCTCCCTCACTCTCTCTTTTTCTTCCGCTGGCCCTCGCCCTCTTTCTTCCTCCTTCCCTACCCCCCCCCTCCCACTCATTGAAGCTGTCATCCATATGCAAGTCCATATCAAAAGCGGTTCTTAGTAGGATACAGCTCACCCTTCATACGACTCGCCGAACACCTCACGGCGTTTCGCGCTTGGTGCTAGCAATGTCTGCCTGGTCGGTGAAAACACGACATGCTCCGTCCCGGCATTGTAGGGATGCGAGGGTCTATGGTCATACGACTACGGTCATGCACGAATATCGAGTATACCCCCCCCCTGTGAAAACTCGACATTCTCCGTCCCGGCATTGTAGGGATGTGAGGGTCTATGGTCATACGACTACGGCTATGCATGAACACCGAGTACCCCCCCCCTCTCGTTGTCTTTCTCTTACCGCAAGGAGGTTGAACTTTTGGAGTAGACCTCTGCGCATGAGCAGGGCAACCAGACCGCAATTGCACGGCCATCTGATCACGGGGAGGTCAACCGCGAGAGAGTCGACAAGTGCACCAATCAAACGCAAAACCAAACCACAGGGCCGAAAGGGAAGGGAAGGGAAGAAGGGTCCACGGGATGCAAATGCCGGGGGTTAAAATAAAGTGAGGATACGCTGGAGGGGGGGGGGGGGCGTGTACTTCATTTTCATGCATGGCCGTAGTCGTATGACCATAGACCCTCGCATCCCTACAATGCCGGGATGTAGCACGTTGGGGTTTCACCAACCAGGCAGACATTGCTTGCACCAAGGAGGGGTCAAAGCATAGACAGCAATGCATTGTTAGGAATAGTACTATTCGTGACGGGGCTGGGAGTATGGCACACCATTTGATCACTAAGTCGTTGTAACATACATGCACACATCAATCACACGTACAGCAGTATTTTTGTTCCATCTCACTTATTATCTTCGCCCATCTTTTCTCTCTCCCTCTTAGTCGTAACTCAGATCCGGGGTCACTGAAGTAGGCTCCTCTCCCTCCTCCCCCCCACTACGTAGGGTACGTGCCTCGCATTTTTGTCGCGAGAAGATCTCAGCACTTTCTTCCCTTGTCGACTCTCGTCAAGTTGTGCTGCCTACTCACGCTATATGGTAGGGCGCTCTCGACAGTAGTTGGTGTCATTTGAGAAAAAAAGACTCCTTACGTAGACTCGAACCCCTGACTTCAACCTTAGGATTGTACGTGGGTTAACTGCTAGACCACCGGGGAGTACACCCCCCACCATATTCCTTCTCCGAAATCAAATATATATATTGATTGAACCTCATCTATATAGCTTCGACGAAATCCTCGAGCTCACAGCTGTTGTTTTTTTAATTTGTTTAATATCCAACGCGCCCCGCGTGTTTCATAGCTTGGTGCAGGCCACCAAAGTTCCTCAGGACGCCTACGAAAGTATATATATTGTGAGTGTGTATGTGTGGAATAATAATTAATTATACTCCTTACTTTACTCCAAGGTACTCGGAGCATCCGTGAAAAGTTTCCTTTTTCCTGTTTTTCTTGGAAAAGTATGTTAATAAATATATATTGTGAGTGTGTATGTGTGGAATAATAAATATATATTGTGAGTGTGTATGTGTGGAATAATAATTAATTAATTTCACGAAAGAGGGAGAAGAATATACGAGCACTGCGCACCGGGTATGAGACAAAAGACGCCAGGGTCGGATATAAGGGACGCTGGTATATAAGGAACCTCTACAACTGATGTAGTCCCGAAAGCACTACAGCAGTAGTGGTCCCCCTATAGTGCCCAGTAGTGGTCCCTATATAGTGCCCAGTAGTGGTCCCTCTATAGTGCCGGTGAAATCGCTTGGCACAGTATTTCGTTTCCATACTATCAACGTATATATTCCCCAATCCGGAGTAGTAGTGCCGGTTGCCGCTATAGCGCCGTTGTTTTCCGCTGGCACATAACGGCGGAAAACAACGGCGCTATAGCGGGGCCACTACTGTACTAAGAAGGTCCCTTAACAGGGGTCACCTACTACTATATACTGCACTGCAGTATATGTATTGTACTTTCAGCATAACGGCATGGAAACACGGAAACACCCTTTCGATCTAGAATACAGAGTACTACTTTGTCGAGTGTGTGTGTTCTTCACATTTTTTTAATCCGTTCTTTCTACTCGTCGACGTATATATGTACGATGTCGCGTCTGGGACGGCATACACATATGTATGATACATCGTCGACGCCATTATGGAGGTCGCCTCCTCAGATGATGTCGGCCGTGTCGGGGTCTTGAGCAGGGTTGGCCGAGGCCTTGACGCGCACTTTTCTTTCTTATATGTGGCAAGGAGGTGCCTCCACAAAACCTCCCTCGCATCTCGCAAGGAGAGATCTCATAGGTTAAAGAGTGGGAGTGGGGGTCGTTCTCGTAGAAGACCCTTCACTCCCTGGTAGCGTTCTGGGTTTGTATTCCCGAACGTCAACCATATGAAGACCATCCATGATGGCAGGTCTCGTAGACCGGACGTTGGTTAACGTATCTTCATGGTTGGCATTTGTGATCAGAGGTTGACGGTGTCTACGTACCCTATCCTCCACATACATGCGTGTTTATACGGCGACTTTCGATTCGTGCTACGTATATACAAAGCCACGTATGTATGTTTCCTCTCTTCTCTACTTTTTGCGTTACTTGTCTTTTTTCGTGTGTCCTATTAATTATTATTATTATTATCTTTGCCAGCCGACAATGTGCAGGATGATCTTCAGCGTTGATCACTCATTATTAATAGTACTTGTTGTTTCGGTCGGTGTCTCGTGCGAGTGCGCAAGGTACACTCGGCGTGTTGTGCCGTCCTACTACCGGAGGCCCGCGGTCACATTTGCAATATTAGTCGTTTGGGCCACATACCTTTAATGGGTGTGATTGCGATGCGGATAAACAACAATGACGCGTGTTTCCATGCCGTTATGCTGTACAATACACATACTGTAGTGCATAGTAGGAGCAACTTCGGTATATATACTTGTACAGGTAATACAATACGGTTAAGGGGGTCTAAGTTACACCGCCGTTGGCGCGGTCCGGAACAACATTCCATAGCAAACGTGGGTGAATATATATATAACTCGTCGGAACACTATAGTATACCTGGTACGTTTATTTCAGACTGTTTAATTTTGATTTTAATTCGATTTTAATTATTTCTTCCCCCACAAATAGACACACACTTCCTGAATTCTACAGCCTCAGATTGCGTCCCCCTCATACGGGATATGTACATCCTACATGAGGACATATAAAATCCGTAAGTACGCGCGATCGAAGTATTACACTCAGCTAGGAAAGATGAGCTTCGACGAATCCTCGAGCTCACAGCTGTTGTTTTTTTAATTTTTTAAATATATATAGTTGCCTCGCCCGTGCAGCAGTTATCTGTTCCTCTTGGGCACGTGTTCTTTTCTTCTACTGTAGAGAGGCGCTTCTGTCTCCCTGCGTCATTTGTATTATGTTTCATTTCATAATTTGTTTTTTATTTGTCTTTTTGTTCTTATTTTTTGGTTCGGCTCGTGTCGCTGTGTTCTCGTACCCGGTACGTTACGCATCTCACTTGCTCTACCCATTAATTTGCGTTTATTTTGTTTGGTTTTTCTCTGTTTCAGTCTGTGACCACATAATTTGTATCTCTCTGGGATTGGGAATCAGGACAGGCACTGGGTGTACTGGTGTGGTTGAGTAGAAATAACGGGTTTAATGTGAAGACAACAACAACAACAACAACATATATATATATGAGGAAGAAAATGTACGGGTAAGCGATGGCGTTCGCGAGTTAGATTTGTGCCGGGCTAATTGCGGCTTGCCGCTTGGTAAATGGCGAGAGGAGTCGCTTCGTGGTGGTGGTGGTGTTGGCGAGCTGGCTCCGCGAGGGATACAGCGAGCCAAACCATAGGGAGGGCCGGGCGTTGCAAGCTCTCCGAGCATTGTCATGGTGAGGCTTTTCGCGTTGTGCCTACACGGCTGTATGGGCCACAGCGCAGTGCTTAGTATCCCCACCCACTATTGTTAGAACCAAGATGGCATACCACCAGTCGAGCATAACGTGATGTCACTTTCTCGACCGAAAATAACCGGCATCATCTGTGATATGAGCACGTCTAGCGTGGCCGCGGCGCCCACAACACCACTGCCCCAGAGGTTGTGGTATGTGTACACGATGAGTGCCAGTAGTTAGCTACTGCATTATGAGGCGTGGCGGCGGTAGTAAGCAATTCACCACTACACTCGTGCACTCTTCTAGTATCATACTGTTAATAGTAGTCCACAAGCGTGCCCCCGTTACTGCTGTACGTACCTCTACTGTAGGTCACCATAGGAACGCGAGACAAGCTGAGCTTCACGAAGAAATATAAGAAACTTCGTATATGTGGATTGGTATGGAATTCAGAAGAATGGGTCGGGCGTCCAGTTAGTTAGGTGACCTGTGTTGTCTCCGGCGTCACCTGCGTTCGTACTGCGTGGCAGTATTTTCGGGCGTTTGTGTTGACAGGTACGGTCAGCTGGTTGACCGGTACGGTCGGCTGGTTGACAGTCCCGGCATCTGGTGTGGCCGTCTGTCTATATTTCAGTTGTCAAAAAGTGATCGTTCGAGCCATTTATAGGTACACTTGAATCCAAAAGTAGGTGACACGTAAATTGAGTAGCCGATAATAGGTGTACCTAGGCACTTTGAGCCATTTGTAGGTATTTACAATGGAACGCAGGCCCAATATCAGGCGGACCAGGAAGCCTTTTCCGGGGTACATTACGCAGTGTACCTGAAAATGGCTCATATACTTTTGGCTAATGACCATATCAATAAGGGCATTAGCCAAAAATAGGTATACATTCGCAATTTGAACTGCGTAATGTACACCGGAAACAGCTTCCTGGCCCGCCTGATATTGGGCCTGCGCTCCATTGTACCTACAAATGGCTCAAAGTGCGTAGGGACACCTATTGTCGGCTACTCGTTTTACGTATCACCTATTATTGGCTTCAACTGTACCTATAAATGGCTCGAACGATCACTTTTTGGCAACTGAAATATGGACAGGCGGCCACACCAGATGCCGGGACTGTCAACCGTCGACCGTACCTCTCTTCCTCATATATATTCACCCACGTTTTCTATGGAATGTCAATGTTGTTTCGGACCGCGCCAACAGCTGTGCAACTCAGACCCCCTTAACCGTATGGTATTACTCTGCAAACGTATAATATATATACCAAAGTTACTCCTACTATATACTGCACTACAGTATGTGTATACTTTCAGCATAATGGCATGGAAACACTCGTCATTGCTGTTTCTCCGCATCGCGATCACACCATTAAAGGAATGTGGCCCAAACGACTAATATTACATCTGGTTGACAGGTACGGTCGGCTGGTTGACAGCCCCGGCATCTGGTGTGGCCGTCTGTCGTACATATTAGTTGCCAAACAGTGATCCTTCGAGCCATTTATAGGTACAGTTGAAGCCAAAAATAGGTGATACGTAAAATGAGTAGCCGATAATATGTGTTCCTACGCACTTTGAGCCATTTGTAGGTACAATGGAGCGCAGGCCCAATATCAGGCGGGCCAGGAAGCCGTTTCCGGTGTACATTACGCAGTGTACCTATAAATAGCGCAAAGTGCGTACGTAGGTATACCTATTTTTGGCTGATGCCCTATGAATAACCCTAACTTAGTTCTTGGACGAAGCTGACCGTCCTTTGGTCTGCGGATCTCTCCCGCCACTGACCGCCTTTCCGCGCGGTTTCTTCGCCGAGGCGTGCCCCCGCCTCGCTTGCAAAGCCCGGCTTAGCGGATCCGCCCGCCCGGCGCCGTAGCGCCTGCGCGAGGCCTCAACGTCCAGATCTACGGCGAGATCTACCAAGAATCGTGCCCTGTGAGGGTTTTGGCGCATTGCCCACCGACAGGGCTTATGTTTTCGCGTTTTTTTTTTTGCGTACGTGTCCTCTGACCTCCGACTCGTGGGGGGGATCGGCTACCCGGCCGCCGCCAACACTGTGGGGGCCTGCGCGGGGAGGCTCTGTGCTCAGATATGAGACGCCCCGAGAACACATGCCACCCAGGCTTTGTCGAGAACTGCCATCATTTTTTTTTCTGCCTGGAAAGAGAGAGGAGCTGTGAGAGAGAGATGAGAGAGCCTCGTACTGCTGCTGTGTGTAAACGTGTACGTATGTGTGTATAGTCTTACAGCAAGTAGCACGTGTGATTTTTTTTTTTTTTTTTTTCCATCCCATTTATTATCTTCGCACTCCCGTCTTTCTCCCTCCCTAGTCGTAACTCAGATCCGGGGTCACAAAGTAGGGCCCTCTCCCTCCCCCCGCACTACGGTTCTTGCCTTGCATTTTTATCGCGAGAAGATTTCAGCACTTTCTTCCCTCGTCAACTCTCGTCGAATTTTGCTTACCCACGCTCAGTAACCTGGCTTCGCCATCAAAGGAGGAGGGAGCGTGTGGCGACGAGCTGTAGTTTGGACTGGTCAATCTCTTCAGCGCGAGACATTTTATTTTCCAGACCAAGCACCCTGAGTGCAACGAGGGAGAAAGCGAGGAGCCGACTGGGAAGGACAACAACGAGCGCGAGTACGGACGGAGCAGGTCGAGTGTGGTCGTGCTAGGACTGGCCAAGTGGCACCGGAGCGGCGCGCCGGATCACAGCAGCGTGCCGCAGCAGCAGCACAGCAGCGCGGAGCAGCCATCCGGAGCACGGACGACATCGACCCGTGACGAACGGACAATCATTTTTGTTGACATTTTTTTTTTTCGTTTTTTCCCCTGAATTTCGTTGTTGGGTCTGTGTGGATGACGTCACTGGTTTTGTAGAGAGACGCGGTAGAGATGGCGCGGACACCCCGGGTGCCTTCATTGTGTGCCTGATTGTGGAAGACCCCTTCAATGTGGAACGATTCCTAATCAGTGTCGATGTTTATAATGCTGTGCCTAACACAGACGTTCAGGATAGATTCGGGCAATTGTCAATTGACGTGATGGCTTTGGTTGGCTGTTCTTTTTCACTGTGTGCCCGCGGACTGTCATTCCGGCAGCACTTCAGACAGCAGCTGCGTGCTCCATCTTGTTCCCACGCCTACCGTGTGTTTTTGTACAGACAGCACTTCAGACAGTAGTTACGTTGTAGTCGGCAAATTCATTGGTAAAGAGTGGGAGGGGGGAAAAGTCCCTCATCACGAACGCGTGCTGCTGAAAGTGGAAAGCCCAAAAGAAGAATAAATCCTGGAAAATTATGTCAGTGTCCTTCGTAAAAGATCCACCGTTTAAAAAAAAAATGGCATATGCTGAGTTTTAGACGTTGCGGTAAATGTGGCTCTATAGTGCCAAATATTCAATGGCCTGACTCTTCCCTTTGGAAGGACATAAGGCATAAGCTCGAGTTTCAAATAGGTCTATTAAACCTCCCTTTCTACCCGTCGACATCCAGCACAACCAGTGTCCGTGCCGATTCATCCTAGAGAGGTACCAGTACCAGTTATGTGGTCACAAAACTACGACACATAAATACTACGGTTCAGTGCAGTAGGCACAGCCGGCAATGCAATGCCACACACACGACAGGCGAGACCTACCCTCCCGTACCACGCACCGGCGCAACCTCGTTTTTCAAATGGTATGGAACGGCAATCACTGCCGTTTCTTAAGTAGACTTTTGCCTATTTCGTCGCTCGGTTTGAGCTGTTTTCCTCACACGCAATTTAAATTTTCGATCGGTATTTGTTTTTTTAAATCTCAGCCTCCCGTTCTTAACATAATAGTTCAGGAATAGTCCCTAAATGCGGGCCCCCACTGGTGTATACCAGGTACCTGATATATACATATATATATACTGCTGTTGTACCAGGCTGATAGTGCTGTAGTACCAGGTAGCTTTCCATGTACTACAGCAGTATATGTTGCTGTTAATCGGGTGCTCGTGTTTTCGTATATTCCATATAAATTACAACAGCAGTACAGGACACCTAACTAACCGGAAACAGGCTATGAATAATAAGAAAGCATGGCTGAAATATAGAGGAAAAATAGGAATTCGGGAGTCGCTATCTCAAAACTAGTGTAAAATAAAAAAAAAACCCTCTCTCAAATAAGAAATCCAGCCTGGAGCAGATTTCCTGTTTCTCATTAGGTGTCCTGTACTCCTACTGCTGTAAACCAGGTATACAATACGGTCAAGCCAGAGGTAGGTCCGGTGCCTTGCAGCGTTCGGAACGATTTTGTAGACCAACTGACGACACCAATGAGGAAAACTAGGGGTATCCCGTGGAGCAACGGCGATATACTGCCGACTGCCGACCATGCCCTTTCCGACCTATGGCACCTACATACGAATATACCTTCTAACCTGAGCCTAACCGAACATACGAATATACCTTCTAACCTGAGCAACGAGATCTACCAGACAGAGGAAGAGCAACCAAAGCGAAATCGTGCCTATATATCGTACGCACACGGCGGTACAGCCGTCGGAGTCAGTAGTACACCCTGCAGAAGTAGCAGTAGTGCACGCCGCAGTATATTTCAGACTCACCGGCTTTGTCCTTGTCATCAACGACGCCCAGGTACTCCACCATGAAGCCCGCGTAGGAGAAAACACTCATCTGGACCACCAGGTTGCTGACCAGGCTTGCCAGGATGGCCGCCATAGGCAGATACGGAAACGGCGCCATGGCAGTAGTATAGCAGTAGTAGCAGCAGTAGTACACCGCCGCCTGAGAACAAACCACGCTTCACCTCAGAAGTGAACGGCGATTCGGCTCGAAATAATTAATTGCTAACTTGACGATGGTGGTTGTGGAATGTGTGGGTGCGAATCAATGACGAGAGGAATGACCGCAGTACATCAGGTGAGTGACGTGGCCGATCGGGGCCCTGCCGGCGACGTCACAAGCGTGAAGGGAAAATGGCGTATTAGTCTGCTGATAGTAAAAACGTAGGATGGGTGCGCGCGGTAACAATCGGGCCGGGAAAATGTGATAAGGACAAGAACGGTACGGTACGGAACCAATACGTATATACGGGATAGAAGTATGTCGTTCCCAAATGCGATTTCCTGAAGGAAGTCCGTTGTTAATATTTGCTCCCGAGCTCTACCAAAACAGTTGTTGTTGTTGTTGTCTTCACATTAAACTCGTTTCAGTTGCTAATCCCTATAGTCTGATCTAGCAAGATCACAGCCCGTGGTCACAAAAGTGCTAGAGCCATCAGAGAATCCTAAAGAACACGTACACTTAGCAGGGAAAGGATACACCAGTCCGAAGAGGTACACCTAAAATCCCTACAGCATGTTATCGTGTCCAAAACTGAACTACACGCCCKGCAATCTCCATTCGACTACAGCAGCATCGCTGTCTCCCCCCCCCCCCCTTTAACAGTTATAAAGGATAAAACGTTGTTGTTGTTCCTACTAATTGCCACTAAAGATACCTTATAGGTACAAATAAATAATGCACACTACAAAAACCCAAATCACTAATTAATTAAAAATTCATCCAGGTGCTTTTAAGTTTTACTCCATAACCTGTCCTCACACACCTCTTCTTATATACCATACATAGCTACAAATAGTAGAACCACTCTATCACGTAAACTCGTCGGAACACTATAGTATACCTGGTACGTTTATTTCAGACTGTTAATTTTAATTTTAATTTAATTTTAATTATTTCTTCCCCCACAAATAGACACACACTTCCTGAATTCTACAGCCTCAGATTGTGTCCCCCTCATACGGGATGTACATCCTACATGAGGACATATAAAATCCGTAAGTACGGCGATCGAAGTATTACACTCAGCTAGCAAAGATGAGCTTCGACGAAATCCTCGAGCTCACAGCTGTTGTTTTTTTTTTAATTTTTTATACATACATACAAGGGTATGAACCAATCAACCATGTTGACAGGAGGTATGTTAAAATCTAGTATGATTTTTCAGGGTTTTTTTTGGGGGGGGGGGATTTGTTTGTAACAAGTAAATAGTGTATCGTATTATGCGGACAAACATACAACAATAATGGCCTTCCTCTTGCTGCTCGTTCTGACTTCTGACAAAGCTGCTGACTGCTGACGCCATTTATTATTTATTTCTGGTTTCTGGCTACCCGCGATCGGGTTGCGGATGAAATGGAAATAAACTGACACAAAATTAACTTGCAAGGGTATGTTAGGTAAGGTACGTACTTCCTGCAGGTATACCCGGGTTTAGGTACGAGCTCAGGGACGACCTCAATACCTTACCTAAGTTTTTGGTACGTCAGATACGGACCCCGATACCTTACCTAAGTTTTAGGTACGTTAGGTACGGAACTCCATACCTTACCCGGGTATCGGGTATACACGTCGACGAAATACCCGGGTTTAGGTACGAGCCTTGGGACGACCTCATTGCAATACCTTACCTGTTATTTAGGTACGTTAGGTACGGGTATGTTCGTGTCGATGGTATGCTGATAGCCTCGTCTATGATCTGAAAAGGTAATTGTTACGAAGGTATAAATAAATGAACAACTAAAACTGAAACTATCGCCGTCAACTATAATCTTATAAATGTGTGGTCCGCTCAAACCACCAATCCTTTCGATTTCGATAAATAAAAATCTTGAGTGTTTGCAGTACCGGTATGCAGACAGAATGGTCGTGATGTGGTTCAGGACGGGGTGTGGGGTGTGGAGTACCAGAGTATATACTAAAAAATTAAAAAAGCAGCTGAGAGATCGAGGATTAGGATTTCGTCGAAACTCATCTTTCTTTGCTTCGTACGTATTTTAGTAGGTGAGTGTGATACTTCGATCGCGCGTACTTACGGGTTTTATATGTCCTCATGCAGGGTGTACATCCCGTATGAGGGGGACACAATCTGAGGCTGTAGAATTCAGGAAGCGTGTGTCAATTTGTGGATATATGAGGGGTGGGGGTCGTGTGGGGGGTGGGCTCGTGTGCGTGTGCATTATCAAGTATAATCACACTTAACGCCATACAAACGAAATAAGCAACTAAGTTGCTTAAGCAACTTTTTTTACCAAATAAGCAATAATCAAAGCAACCCCTTCATTTAGTTGCTCACCAACACTACTCCCACCTTTCGAACAACCGGGCGGACACACGCACACAAAAACCTCTGTCTCGGTTGTGCCCGTCCCCGAAACATACCGATTCAAGAGGGGAAGATCCCGGCGCAAGAGTTGTTGGCGCCATGGTGAAATGTGGTGAATATACATAGGTATTCAGGCTGCAACGAACGGCCATCAAGTATACGAGCTGGGCCAGCCAAGAAACGTACAAAGCTTCCTAAAGTCGAATCTCGTGAACCACTGCGAATTAGGCTACTCAAATTTGAAGCGCCAACCCTGACATACCAGTGCTTGTGCAAAAAAACGGTCGTATATGAAAATTATATACCAGGTAATACATATTTTTTTATCGACTCGATCTCGCCGAGATATCCGCGAAAACTCGAAAACAACATTTTTTTCATTCTAATTTCGTATAAAAAATGTCATTTTCGATCAACATGAAATTTGGTGGNCATCAATGATTATGTTGTCACATTAGCCCCAATTTCCCTGAAATCTCGTATATACGTGGTCACAAAACAGGCTGAACAAAAAGCGTCTCGATGAGAGAAAACGAGTACCAAACGATAGGCAAGGGAACGGTACATTAATAACGAGCCGTGGCAGCACACCCGCTTCCACAGGCAGTTTTTTTTCTTCCCATTTATTATATTTGCCCTTCTTTTTTCTCTCCCTCCTATTAATATTATTTTTGTTGATAATATTACGGGGTGGGCTAATGTAGTAAGTAGGACCTACGGTACACCCAAAAACCTATATATTTACCTATGTTTACTAACAACATTTGATCCTATTTACTATGGTCCACCGTAATATCATAGTCGTAACTCAGATCCGGGGAGACATATCATAGCAGGCTCTCTCTCCTCCCCCCTCCCCACTACGGCTCGTGCCTTGCTTTTTTATTGCGAGAATACTACTCGTACTGCATTCAGCATTTAGCCCTTTCTTCCCTCGTCGACTCGCGTTGATACCAGGGCGTAAAATACACGTAGGCTGGGTGCGCCCCCCCCCGCAGGGCCCCCCGCAGGGGCCCCCGGAGGGCCCCCTGGGAGGCCCCCCGGAGGGCCGCCGGAGGCGAAAAAATTGCGATCTATGCGCGAATATACGCCTCAAAACTATTAATAAGTAAAAAGCCATTTAATTTACTTTGGGCTACGGCGAATAGCAAAAGATGCCTAATTTTTAGGGCTGTGAGTTGGCTGACTGATAGTTGCCAGCTAGTTATTAGCTGGCTAGTTTTTTAAGTTAGTTGCGGCGGTGCCAACTATCCAACTATTTTTGTTTTTTGGGTTTCCTTGCTTGTAGGAAGGCTTGTTTGGTACGGGGTGCGTATTTTTCGGCGTCCCCAAGCAGTACCACCACGCACCAGCACAGAGAGAGGTCTTCCACAACTCATGGCGCATCAATCCATCGCCATCGACGGTGCCGGTGCCGATGGCAGGGTCGAGGGTGCCGGCACCGCTGAGCCTGGCCTGTCGACGGGCCATGGCGGTGATGGAGCGTCCGACGAAGGAGTGACTGTGCCGAGCTCTCCTCCGAAAGCGAGTGCACGCGGCAAGGTAGCGGTTCGCTACCGCGTACAGAAGGGGACAGGGATTCATACTTTTGATGCGAGACGATTTGCGGGGTTCTGCATCTTTGTGGTCCATCTGGGACAATATTCCAATATTTCCAATACATTCCCCGCACCAAGGTACATTTTTCTCAGGGTGTGTTGAGCTGTTCAGAAATCTGGAGGCACCGTCAGAAAGCTCAACGCTGCGCGCAGCTTCTCACGATTTTTTTTATTATTATTGTATTAATTCGCCTCGTTTATGCCAAAAACGTATGAACAAGCCCCTTGTTTCCCTGGGTGTAATACTTTTCACACCCAAATTCTGAGCTCTGATTTGAGGAGCTATGACCATAGGCCGCCCGCCAATTTTTTCACACTAAAAAAAACAGCTTTAGAGGGAGAGATAGAGGGAAACAATGTATATCGAAGGTCATTTTCCCCTGGTTACTACTGTTGTTTGACAAATCGTGCGATATACTAATATAATCCCATTCCCGGGTCAGAAATCCTTCCATACATCTACAACTCCAACAACCCGGGGGCGAAAACGGGCATCCCCGGGCTCGATACCGCCTCACAATGTGTGGAAACCCCAACCCCACGGGCTGATTTACGGTTGGCTGGCTCTCATGGAGCCAGCGCGCAGCGCGAGTTGCCCCTCGGGGCAACGGCGAGGTCCCACCGCACCCGGGGATGATAACGTCGCATCCCCGGATCAAAAATCCTTGCGGACAACTACAACTCCAATAACCCGGGGACAAAAACAGCCACCCCCTGGGTCGATACCGCCCCGCATGGTGGTTCTTATTTTCCGGTCCAGAGTGGTACATCACAGCACACTGTTAATGCGAGTACTATGGCCAATGCAAAGCTAGCGCCACGGGCGGAGCCGTGGCCGTACCGCTAGTACTAATAGAATATGGCAAACGATTGCTCGTCCAGGCCTCCAGGCTGTTTTTTTTTCGTTTGCAGCAATACGAAATTGCGTGAGATATTCATCATTTTGCCCAAAATGACTGATTTTGGTCGATTTTGGCCAGTCTTCGAGAAATATGTTTTGATGCATTGTTGCGTAACTACTTGAATTTAGTGTAGTAAACGATTTTTCTTTCTCGTTCTAAGCATCGATTCCTCTTGTCTTTGCGGTCACGAATATGGTTGTCTCCATAAAAAAAATATTTTTTCATGAGTTATGACTACTTCGTAAACGTCATTGGAAATATTTTGTGCCGGACGGACCATACGAGTATACAATAAAAGGTAGAACTCTGGTCTTCTTATGGTTCATGCGGTCAACTGTGATGGCGGGACTTTGTCCCGACGTGCTATTGCTGTAATAATACAAGTATGTCTCTGTCATGAGTGTGTCAACTGGATGATGAGCACCTCTGGCTCGGGTGTTTGAGCGATGCTCGTCCTGAGCTGTATGTCGATCCCAGTCTATTTTGGTCGATCCCAGGCTATTTTGGTCGATCCCAGTCTAGTTTGGCCGATCCCAGTCTATTTTGTGCCCTATTTTTAGTTTGTACTGGTGGTGATGTGCTACTGCGTGCCGCACGAGTGTGTACCATGTATTTCTGGTGCATCTCTTTAATATCCGACAAACTGAGACGAAGTTTAGAAATATACCTGTTTCGTGATCAAAACCAGAGATAAACTTGGCTCATTTATCATGCTTTTTGTGTGTAAAATTAAGCCAAATAGCGTATTTTTGTATTTTTGGCCTCCGGCGGGCCCTCCGGGGGCGCCTCCAGCGGGGCCCCCTCGGCCGGGGGGGGCTTTTTTGGCTCGCTTCGCTTGCCTGATTTTAGTCGACTAGTTGGCTGGCTTCGTCAGCCAACTAATAACTAGCCGAGAACTCCAGCCAACTCACAGCCCTACTAATTTTTGTTTTCGACTACGGCAAATAGGACAAGGGGCCTAAAAGATGTTCAATTACGACTATTAATAATTATCAAGAAAAAAAGACCCCCAAAAAAAAATCTCGCCTCCGGCGAGAAAAAAACTCGCAACAAAAAATGTCGCCCGCGGCGACTGTTGCGCAAAACGGTTATTTTGACCAAATGTTGCACCAGCGCAACAACAGCGCAACACCTAATTAATGCCCTGTTTAGTACTCATTTCGACGTCAACATGGCTTCGAAACGAGTGTTTAATTTGAGTCAAAACAAATTGCATTCGTACTCGTATCATAGGGGGGGTGGGTTTCAGGATTTTTTCTTGTGCGCCCTTGCTTGGCTCTGCTCTGCTTTGCAATTGCTTTGGCGGGCACTCGTGAGGATCGAATCAAGGCACCGCCAACCTTGGCTCGGGGATCGACATATATATGTATAGCATGCATGTGCGCGACATCATCAACTCGGGTTGGGCGGAGGAAAGAAGCACACACAAACAAAAAGCAAACCACGCACACCCCAAAAGCGCGTCTGATATACATACTGCTGCTACGAGTACGTAGTAGCTGTTGTACTACTGCCTGTATACCTGGTGATACAGCAGTGCTGTCTGAAACAAAAACAAAAAAAAGCGTTGCGTGTGTTTCGCGCGCGTGTCTCACTTGTACCACGGAAAGCAGGAATCCGTGCACTTCAGGCAGCCGATCTGGCAGGAGTCCATGCAGGACTTGTCAGGCTGCTTGGGCAGCGACTCTCCATCCTCGGGATAAGAAGCAGGCGCTATCCCCGTGCCCGTCGGCTGCTCGTCGACGCTCTGGTAGTTCGGCATGCCTGGCATTTTTCGTTGCCACCTTGTTGTTGCTGTTGTTCTTGTTGTCGTAGATCGATGATGATGATGCCGATTGCTGCTGCTGCTGCTGCTGCTGCTGTGGTGAGCCTGGGCCTTGTGGACAAACGACTGATGTATATACTGGTTTGTAGAAGCAGCAGCGTCAGTCAGCTGGATGTCACGAGTACGGCGGCAACAACAACAGACCACGGACAGGCCACTCGCGAGTTTCACAGGGTGCGTGGTGAAAGGAGCGCTGAAAACTCTGATGACTGCTGTGAAGTGCAAAGCTGGTGAGGTACCACGGACGGTAGACCTGCCACGGTATCACGAGCCCTATACAATTCGTTAGCTAGGACCTTTATAGGGGCGGGCTGTTCACTTCTTGCATTGCTTTGCGAGCTAGGAAGCACTTCCTGGTGGGATCAAGGAACGGGCGTAGAACCAAAACCCAACCCCCAACCCTAACCCTAATCCTAACCCCGACCCAAACCGGGCCGAAACTGCAACAGAACAGTGCGGCTGCGCCGCTTTTGCATCTAAGGAGAAAATTGCGAGAACATTCCGAGCGGGGACCACGATTCCTATATGCGGACCACATACAGGTACTGTAGACTGTAGACAATTTTGAAGACAAAATCATCCCTTTAAAGCGAAAGATCCTAGCTAACGGATTGTATGATTTACTCGGAGACCGGAGACTCGGAGCTCCTAATTAATACAATTCGTTATCTAGGATCTTTACTGGAGCGGTACCACACGAATGAGCAGTGTGTGTGTGTGTTCTTCACATTAAACCTTCCTTTCTACCCGTCGACATCCAGCACACCCAGTGTCCGCAGTGAGACGCGGCGATTGATGTGCTTCACAGACGAGACCCAGGCCACCGTGGTTGGGTACTTGGGTTGGTTCGAGTCGCAAAACCGGACAAACAAACTTGAATTTCAGACCAAACGTTACATTGTAATTGTTGTTGTTGTTGTTGTTGTTGTTGTTGTTGTTGTTGTTGTTGTTGTTGTGTGAGACCCAGGCCACCGTGGTTGGGTACTTGGGTTGGTTCGAGTCGCAAAACCGGACAAACAAACTTGAATTTCAGACCAAACGTTACATTGTAATTGTTGTTGTTGTTGTTGTTGTTGTTGTTGTTGTTGTTGTTGTTGTTGTTGTGTGAGACCCAGGCCACCGTGGTTGGGTACTTGGGTTGGTTCGAGTCGCAAAACCGGACAAACAAACTTGAATTTCAGACCAAACGTTACATTGTAATTGTTGTTGTTGTTGTTGTTGTTGTTGTTGTTGTTGTTGTTGTTGTTGTTGTGTGAGACCCAGGCCACCGTGGTTGGGTACTTGGGTTGGTTCGAGTCGCAAAACCGGACAAACAAACTTGAATTTCAGACCAAACGTTACAACATTGTAATTGTTGTTGTTGTTGTTGTTGTTGTTGTCTCGTTTCAGTTGCTAATCCCTACGAGCGTACACAGCAGTAGTATAATCTATGGCAAGATCACAGCACGTGGTCACAAAAGTGCTACGAGTAGAGCCATCAGAGAATCCTAAAGAACACGCACACTTTCGTAGCAGGGAAAGGATACACAACAACAAAAGCCCGAAGAGGTACACCTAAAATCCATACAGCATGTAATGTTATGCGTGTCCAAAACTGAACTACACGCCCGCAATCTCCATTCGACTACAACAACAGCAGCACCCACCCCCCCCCCCCCCCCCCCCCCCTCCATCCCACTCTTTACCAATGAATTTGTCTACTATACTACAGCGTGACTACTGTCTGAAGTGCTGTCTGTACAAAAACACACGGTAGGCGTGGGAACAAGATGGAGCACGCCGCTGCTGTCTGAAGTGCTGCCAGAATGACAGTCCGCGGGCACACAGTGAAAAAGAACAGCCAACCAAAGCCATCACGTCAATCGACAATTACCCGAATCTATCCTGAACACCTGTGTTAGGCACAGCATTATAAAAACATCGACACTGATTACTCGTAGTATTTCGGGGTTATGTACTCCGAGGTACTCCGGGTTAGGGTATTACTCGGAGTATTTTACTCGAATGCTGAAGAATTTCGGTGTTCAATACTCCCGGAACTCGGAGTACTCCGAGTAATTTAGATGTTTGTACTCCGGGTATACTGCTTGTACTCGAGGAAAAGTACTGCTCATACTCCCAGTACTCGGAGTATTTGGGCCTTTAGTTGTTGTTGTTGTTGTTGTTGTTGTTGTTGTTGTTGTTGTTGTTGTTGTTGTTGTTGTTGTTGTTGTTGTTGTTGTTGTCTTCACATTAAACCCGTTCTTTCTACTCAACCACATCATCAGTACACCCAGTGCCTGTCCTGATTCCCAGTCCTAGAGAGATACAAATTCTGTGTTCAGGCTGTGAAACAGAGAAAAACCAAAACAAAATAAACGCAAATTAATGGGTAATGCAAGTGAGATGCGTAACGTATCGGGTACGAGAACACAGCGACACGAGCCGAACCAAAAAATAAGAAAAAAAGACAAATAAAAAACAAATTATGAAATCAAACAGAATACAAATGACGCAGAGAGACAGAAGTGCCCCTAGACGAAAAGCACACGTGCCCAAGAGGAACAGATAACTGCTGCACGGGCGAGGCAACACGAAAAAAAGAGAGAGACACCGGCATAGGGTGGAAACAAAGGGAGAAACAAGGCAAAAAAAGCAAGAAAGAAGACACGAGAGAGGAAAAGAGAAAAATAGTTCTCAAGGCAAGCTCAAGGCGATGGTCACAACAAGTTCCCGTCTCTGCTATAAAAACTGATACGGGGACCATGTCACACCTTCTGCCATCTCCTTCCCACTCTAAAAACAAAAACGGTGTCAAGAGTCGATACTACCTCTGCCCCGCCCCCCCCAGTGAACACATCAACAGGAAACAAATAATAGAATTCAAGGACTAATCGAGCCGATATCTGGCCACACGATCTCCCATTTCGTTTCTGCATTCGCCCCCAGCTGTATCACAAGGGCCGCCCCCGCCCCCCCCCCCCCCCCCTCTCCTGGTCGCCTCTCTTGGCGTCCTCAGCTGTATGCCGTAGCCAGCTCCTCTCCGCTTCGGCCCTGTGCCACCTCGCCATGAAATGGTCCGCCGCCTCGCCAACCCCCCGATACCAGTAGTACTGCTCATACTCCAAGTACTCCGAGTATTTAGGCCACCAGTACTCTAATACTCTCAGTACTCGGAGTACGAAACATACTCGATACTCTGAGTATACTCGGAGTATCGAGCAGCTGGTATCGGGTATACTCGGAGCATCTGTGGTATTGTTATGCTACCTGGTACCAGATGCTCGTATATAATAAGTTACTTCGTATTGTTATAAGGATTACCCTGGGCTGGGTAATCGATCGATCTTTTACCCCTATAGCTCAGCAGGTAATACCCTCATGTTATAAGGATTACCCTGGGCTGGGTAATCGATCGATATTTTACCTCTATAGCTAAGCGGTAATACCCTCACATTTGACGTCGTCGAGGACACGGGTTCGAATCTCACTTACTTCGAACGTTTCTTTTATAGAAACGCTTGCGCGTGCGTCCCTAAAAAACACGTCTCCCTGGTTCCCCCGGTAGGCATTGAAACAAAGAGGGTAGGTCAACGTACGGCCGTATACGGTACCGACGTCCCAAATGTCCCGCCGTTCAGTGGGGGGGAGAGTGCTATAAGGATTACCCTGGGCTGGGTAATCGATCGATCTTTTACCCCTATAGCTCAGCGGTAATACCCTCACACTCACATTTGACGTCGTCGGCAGGACACGGGTTCGAATCTCACTTCGAACGTTTCTTTTATAGAAACGCTTGCGCGTGCGTCCCTAAAAAACACGCCTCCCTGGTTCCCCAGGGTATTGAAACGAAGCGGGTAGGTCAACGTACGGCCGTATACGGTACCGACGTCCCAAATATCCCGCCGTTCAGAGGGGGGGAGAGTGTTATAAGGATTACCCTGGGCTGGGTAATCGATCGATCTTTTACCCCTATTACTCAGCAGGTAATACCCTCACACTATCTTATGCTTATAATAAAACATGACTGTTTTTTTTTACGATCGTATGACACGAAACCCGGAACTTCAGAATTTGAATCACCGGAAGTTGAAAACCACGTGCCCAACACGGAACATCAATATTTCAAAGTCTACGTACTTCTTGGCGCACATTGCCACAAATTAACTAATCATCAGTGATTAGTTGATTATTGAAATTAATCATGATTAGTTGATTATTTTTGAATCAAAAAGAGGCGTTTTGTGGTGTAACCGTGAAAACCATCAACAATCAACCGATAATCATGATTATTAATCACATCATCGTGTAGTTGATTGTGTTGATATTAATCAACTAATCATGATTAAATCAACACGATTTGGACAAATTAATCAACAATCAAATCAACCCCGAAAAAGAGTTGATGTACATCCCTAGTATATACGTACAATTGTTTCTTGTACTCGGAGTATTTCGGGTTTTTTGTTGTTTTTTGTTTGTCCATCCCATTCATTATCTTCGCACTTCCGTCTTTCTCCCTCTCTCTAGTCGTAACTCAGATCCGGGGTCACAAAGTAGGCTCCTCTCCCTCCTCCCCCACTACGAGCTGGTCTGGATGAGAGCAGAACGACATATTATATAGTTAAATGCTTTTTCGCAGCTCAGTTTTACGAATTTCGAACTGAAATTTTCAGGGTTCTTTACGGTTAACCGTCCGTGCACGGTGCGGTTTTTTTTTCGAAGATCCTACGGTCCGGTTCGGTGCGGTTTTCAGAAAGCGGAAATCTTACGGTGCGGTTCGGTGCGGTTACCCGATATTGTAAATCCTACGGTGCGGTTCGGTTTTTTCGTGCATCCTACGGTGCGGTTCGGTGCGGTTTTCAGAAATCAGGAATCCTACGGTGCGGTTTGGTGCGGTTTTCAAAAATCGTAAATGCAACGGTGCTGATCGGTTTTTTCATGCATCCTACGGTGCGGTTCGGTGTGGTTTTTATACATCGGGAATCCTACGGTGCGGTTCGGTGTGGTTTTCAGAAATCGTGAATGCAACGGTGCGGTTCGGTTTTTTCATGCATCCTACGGTGCGGTTCGGTGCGGTTTTCAAAAATCAGAAATCCTACGGTGCGGTTCGGTGCGGTTTTTTAGATTTAGTAAATCCTACGGTGCGGTTCGGTGCTGTGATATATCCTACGGTGCGGTCCGGTGCGGTTCCCCGTTGAACGGGTTTTGCTACGGTGCGGTTCCAACCCCCGTAGGGAAAACCGTTCATATCCGCTGTTTCTCCACGGTGCACCGTATCAATAAACCGTGCAAAACCGCGGTTTCGTACGGTTTTTGCCCCTTTGTTTTCTCGGGGCACTACTACTGCACTAACGAAACCGCTACAGGCATCGTATGAAAAAACCGCAAAACCCGCGGGTTCGTACGGTTTTCGTGCAAGGTACATAACTCTCTTACAAGTTAAAAATAACGTTAGCGATAAGCTGCTCACTGGTTCATCTTGACGTCGAATACGGTGCCACTATTCATCTATCGCCGTCGAATACGGTGCCTCCATTTTAGCGTGGCCGCCAGCGGAGTCGTATCGCCTCCACCCCCCCCCCCTGTACTATTAATATTGATACCCGTAGTATATCAATAGAATAATTTCACCACGTATCATAGTTTCACTATATTATAATAATATATGTTTCTCGGAACGTGCGTTTCCTTTCCGTTCCGTACACACGTCATTTGTTGTCACGCACGTCGGCCGTTTTGGGCTGCGACCTTCAAGCCCGCTAGAGTCGCGCCCCTTTGCGAATCGTATCATATAGAATACTTTCACCACGTATCATAGCGTTTCACTATATTATAATAATAGATGTTTCTCGGAACGAGCGTTTCCTAACGTACAGAATGCTCTCGACCAGCATGTGCCTCCACCGCCTCCCCACTGCGGCGTGCTGCTACCCTGCGTGTTATTATTATCATTCAACAGCAAGTAGGCGTCCTTCTAACGCCCACCGGCAGCCACTACCAAGGTCTTGGTTTCGATTCGTTGATCGGGCGGCGTCAGCCGCAACCCCTTGTATATATATATATATTGTTTACTTTCTACGCAAAGCGAAGAGAGCAATAACTACCACACGGGGGAGACCTTGCTCCAGGCTTCCTCCGCAACGTCGACTATTTCACGACGAACTGTGCCGACTAATAGCAGCGCCGTCGCGGCCGGAGGAGGGCATGTCGCGGCGGCTCCCGATAGTGCAGGCCCCAGCATAGAACCGACGGCAGGGTGGGGGGCCAAAGCTGCACAGGCGGCCAACTGCTGACCAGCTGCGGACTGCGCAACACTGACTGGCTGCGGGCTCCGGGGCACCGGCTGCGGGCTGCGGGCTGCGGGCTGGATGTGCTTGTAGCTTCCACCTCTTCGGCCGGGGAAGGCTGCGCATCCGCAAGTTCCGTACCGGTAGTAGCTTTTCACGCGCCGGTGTGGTGGTGTCGGCGGTGGGGTGTGGGGTGTGGCGATGTGTGGCAAATCAGCTTTGCTGGCGTGCACGCTTTGGCACGCATTTCCGGGTTCCCTGTGTTTTTCGTATTTGTGTATTTGTGTAATTGTATATTTGTGCATTTTCTATTTTTTCGTACTTTTGTATTACTCGGTTTTTACCGATATCCAATTTCAATATTTTTACGGATAATTTATAAATAATAAATATATACGAGATCAGCTGATAAAAAAGAAATAATTATTAATAATAAATTAATATGAAATATGACATACGTACATATATACTCCGAACATATAAATATACCACGTATACAATTAAACTTTTTTGCATTTTTACGTCAAAAAAAAATATATATAATCAAAATATGAAATACCATAATAAGATCAACCAAGCTAGCGAGAGCACTTTTGACACGAAACCGAGCAGAAATCGCCATAAACCGTGCGAAACCGTGACCCTATAGCACCGTTCCGCGGTCGATGGAACCGCGGTTTGTATACGGTTTCAAGTTAACCGCACCGTTAAATAACGTATCTAACGGGTTTTAGCACCGTATCTTGATGCACACGGTGCGGTGCGGTTTCTATGACATTCCTACGGTGCGGTTCGGTGCGGTTTTAAGAAATCGATAATCTTGGTACGGTGCGGTTCGGTACGGTTTTCAGATATTGAAAATCCTACGGTGCGGTTCGGTGCTGTGATATTTCCTACGGTGCGGTTCGGTACGGTTTTCAGAAATCGGGAATTTTACGGTGCGGTTCGGTGCGGTTTTCAGATATTGAAAATCCTACGGTGCGGTTCGGTGCTACGATATTTCCTACGGTGCGGTTCGGTGCGGTTTTCAGAAATCGTAAATGCTACGGTGCGGTTCGGTGCGGTTCAGATGTCGTGAACCCTACGGTGCGGTTCGGTTATATTTTGTTTCCTACGGTGCGGTTCGGTGCGGTTTTCCGATATCGCAAAAAACCCTACGGTGCGGTTCGGTTATATTTTGTTTCCTACGGTGCGGTTCGGTGCGGTTTTCCGATATCGCAAAACCTACGGTGCGGTGCGGTGCGGTGCGGTTTTCATGAGGGCAAACATCCTACGGTGCGGTTCGGTGCGGTTAACCCGCACCGAACAGTTCAGAAAAACCGCACCGTAAATAACCCTGGAATTTTTGCATGGACTTAGGTCTTACCCCAATGGCTCAAGCGAAGACCTAAAAAAAACAAATTGTGACTCGGAAAAAGTTATGACCCTTTCAGAAAAAACCCAATCGGGAAATCGGCCGGATTGTACGTAAAAAAAACGATTTGTTTTTAGGTCTTCGCTTGAAGCTCTGGACAGAAGCGCTTCAAACCACGTGTGTGTCAAAAGTTCAGCCCAAAATTCGAAAAATTGAGCTGCGAAAACCGGTTTTGTGTCGCTCATCGAAGTATCTTAACTTTGTATTGCCGATCGTAAACACGCCTTATCTCTTGACAGAACTAGACAATGGTGAGGATATCGATTGTTTCGTAGTGCCTCAAGGAATGTTCACACGAAGTATCAGCGTCATCGGCGGTGCAGGTTTTTCGGACTTTCGTATAGACTTTAGTATCGGCATACCTCCATATGCGACTTGATTTGCTGGGCATGGAGTTTCTCGACGAGATCGACTTCGATTCCAAAACTGTTAACGTCTGCAAATAAATGCGCTGCAGACGTACCAACGCAGCCGCCAAATTTGGAGTCGTACTACAGTAGTAACCATCTGAGAACGGCACTTTTTTTTTGTGGGTTCTGCCGATGGCTGTNTAAACCCGTTCTTTCTACTCAACCACATCATCAGTACACCCAGTGCCTGTCCTGATTCCCAGTCCTAGAGAGATACAAATTCTGTGTTCAGGCTGTGAAACAGAGAAAAACCAAAACAAAATAAACGCAAATTAATGGGTAATGCAAGTGAGATGCGTAACGTATCGGGTACGAGAACACAGCGACACGAGCCGAACCAAAAAATAAGAAAAAAAGACAAATAAAAAACAAATTATGAAATCAAACAGAATACAAATGACGCAGAGAGACAGAAGTGCCCCTAGACGAAAAGCACACGTGCCCAAGAGGAACAGATAACTGCTGCACGGGCGAGGCAACACGAAAAAAAGAGAGAGACACCGGCATAGAGTGGAAACAATAATAAAGATGTGGGTTCAGCGTGTGTACCAGCTCGTAGCTGGTGTGTACGCTGTAGGTTCGCTTGCTGATGACCAGTCAAGACACAACCTACATTTGAGGTGAACGCTTAAGTCGCTGTTAGGCGAACTTGTATGAACGCTTCAATAGAAGAGAAGACTCCAGGCCAACAATGTTGATTAATGTATGTGCTCAAAAGCGAGGCTGATGATGAGCAAAAGAAGAGGAGTGGGAGAGTGGGTGTGTAAACGCCCCTGTTTCCTTGACGATCTTGAGGATCGCAAACAGCAACATGCCCTTGCTACGATAGTTTGCATCTCACAAGAGCAACATGTACTTCGTACGACACCCATACGTAAGACAACGCAACAACAATCGTGACCGATTTTGTACGCAGTACGCAGTCAATATACGGAAATACATATTGTACTTCACACAATGTACCACGACAGCTTATCAATTATTCCGCATCGTGTTTACTTCGAGGAATGTTGTTCCACACGTGGTTACCGAGCAACTAAACCACTTACGATATAGTAGACACCAGGTACGACAAATGTATTAATTGTCCTGCATACCTTTACTGGCTTGATTGATAATGAACTCTGATTGGCCACTACTCGGTATCTCGAGGATCCAACTCTTGAGCATAATGAACTATGCATTACTACTGATTATTACTCCGTGTTATCGAGTGACGACAAAAGATGACTTGCCAACAAGGATAAGATTTCCATATAAACCAAAAGGAAGATAACCCAAGGCAAAAAAATCAAGAAAGAAGACACGAGAGAGGAAAAGAGAAAATAGTTATCAAGGCAAGCTCAAGGCGATGGTAACAACAAGTTCCCGTCTCTGCTATACAAACTGATACGGGGACCATGTCACACCTTCTGCCATCTCATTCCCACTCTAAAAACAAAAACGGTGTCAAGAGTCGATACTACCTCTGCGCCCCCCCCCCAGTGAACACATCAACAGGAAACAAATAATAGAATTCAAGGACTAGTCGAGCCGATATCTGGCCACACGATCTACCATTTCGTTTCTGCATTCGTCGACAGCTGTATCAGTACGGCCGCCCCTCCCCCCCCCCCCCCTCTCCTGGTCGCCTCTCTTGGCGTCCTCAGCTGTATGCTGTAGCCAGCTCCTCTCCGCTTCGGCCCTGTGCCACCTCGCCATGAAATGGTCCGCCGCCTCGCCAACCCCCCGATACCAGTAGTACTGCTCATTACTCCAAAGGTTTAAAAACTTTTTTTTTTTTTTCCGGGGGGGAGAATATAGGCCACCAGTACCTCTAATTACTCTCAGTACTCGGAGTACGAAAAACATACTGATTACTCTGAGTATACTCGGAGTATCGAGCAGCTGGTATCGGGTATACTCGGAGCAATCTGTGGTATTTGTTATGGCCTACCTGGTACAGATGCTCGTATATAATAAGTTTACTCGATTTTATTAAGGAATTACCCTGGGCTGGGTAATCGATCGATCTATTACCCCTATACCTCGCCAGGTATCACCCTCATGTTATAAGGATTACCCTGGGCTGGGTAATCGATCGATCTTTTACCCCTATAGCTCAGCAGGTAATACCCTCACATTTGACGTCGTCGAGGACACGGGTTCGAATCTCACTTCGAACGTTTTCTTATATAGAAACGCTTGCGCGTGCGTCCCTAAAAAACGCGTCTCCCTGGTTCCCCAGGTATTGAAACGAAGCGGGTAGGTCAACGTACGGCCGTATACGGTACCGACGTCCCAAATATCCCGCCGTTCAGAGGGGGGGAGAGTGTTATAAGGATTACCCTGGGCTGGGTAATCGATCGATCTTTTACCCCTATAGCTCAGTGGTATACCCTCACATTTGGCGTCGTCGGCAGGACACGGGTTCGAATCTCACTTCGAACGTTTCTTTTTTCAGAAACGCTTGCGCGTGCGTCCCCAAAAAACACGTCTCCCTGGTTCCCCAGGTATTGAAACGGAACGGGTAGGTCAACGTACGGCCGTATACGGTACCGACGTCCCAAATATCCCGCCGTTCAGAGGGGGGGAGAGTGTTATAAGGATTACCCTGGGCTGGGTAATCGATCGATCTTTTACCCCTATAGCTCAGCGGTAATACCCTCACAACCCCCTCTGACGTGTGTTATGATAGATGTCGTAGCACTTTTTGACTGTTTTTTTTTTACGATCGTATGACACGAAACCGGAAACTTCAAGAATTTGATACACCGGAAGTTGAAAAAACCACAGTGCCCACACGAACATCAATATTTCAAAGTCTAGCGTACTTCTTGGCGCACATTGCCACAAATTAACTAATCAGTGATTAGTTGATTATTGAAATTAATCATGATTAGTTGATTATTTTTGAATCAAAAAGAGGCGTTTTGTGGTGTAACCGTGGAAACCATCAACAATCAACCGATAATCATGATTATTAATCACATCATCGTGTAGTTGATTGTGTTGATATTAATCAACTAATCATGATTAAATCAACACGATTTGGACAAATTAATCAACAATCAAATCAACCCCGAAAAAGAGTTGATGTACATCCCTAGAACCTAGAACCATAACCCCTAACCTGGATGCTTGTGTTGCGGACTTTTTTATTTTTTATTTTTGTCCATCCTATTTATTATCTTCGCACTTCCGTCTTTCTCCCTCCCTAGTCGTAACTCAGATCCGGGGTCACAAAGTAGGCTCCTCTCCCTCCTCCCCCACTACGGTTCTTGCTTTGCATTTTTATCGCGAGAAGATTTCATCACTTTCTTCCCTCGTCAACTCTCGTCGAATTTTGTTTACCCACGCTATCAGGGTTCTTTACGGTTAACCGTCCGTGCACGGTGCGGTTTTTTTTTTCGAAAAATCCTACGGTCCGGTTCGGTGCGGTTTTCAGAAAGCGGAAATCTTACGGTGCGGTTCGGTGCGGTTATCCGATATTGTAAATCCTACGGTGCGGTTCGGTTTTTTCGTGCATCCTACGGTGCGGTTCGGTGCGGTTTTCAGAAATCAGGAATTCTACGGTGCGGTTCGGTGCGGTTTTCCGAAATCGTAAATGCAACGGTGCGGATCGTTTTTTTCATGCATCCTACGGTGCGGTTCGGTGTGGTTTTCTTAAATCAGGAATCCTACGGTGCGGTTCGGTGCGGTTTTCAGAAATCGTAAATGCAACGGTGCGGTTCGGTTTTTTCATGCATCCTACGGTGCGGTTCGGTGCGGTTTTCAAAAATACGAAATCCTACGGTGCGGTTCGGTGCGGTTTTTTAGATTTAGTAAATCCTACGGTGCGGTTCGGTGCTGTGATACATCCTACTGTGCGGTTCGGTGCGGTTCCCCGTAGAACAGTTTTTGCTACGGTGCGGTTCCAATCCCCGTAGGGAAAACCGTTCAAAACCGCTGTTTCTCCACGGTGCACCGTATGAACAAACCGTACAAAACCGCGGTTTTGTGCGTTTTTTTTCCCTTTTCTTGGGGCACTACAGTACCGCACTACCGAAACCACTACAGGCAGCGTATGAATAAACCGTACAAAACCGCGGTTTCGTACGGTATTCGTGCAAGGTGCATAACTCTCTTACAACTTACAAATAACGTTAGCGATAAGCTGCTCACTGGTTCATCTTGACGTCGAATACGGTGCCACTATTCATCTATCGCCGTCGAATACGGTGCCTCCATTTTAGCGTGGCCGCCAGCGGAGTCGTATCGCCTCCCCCCCCCCCCCTGTACTATTAATATTGATACCCGTAGTATATCACATAGAATAATTTCACCACGTATCATAGCGTTTCACTATATTATAATAATAGATGTTTCTCGGAACGTGCGTTTCCTTTCCGTTCCGTACACACGTCATTTGTTGTCACGCACGTCGGCCGTTTTGGGCTGCGACCTTCAAGCCCGCTAGAGTCGCGCCCCTTTGCGAATCGTATCATATATAATACTTTCACCACGTATCATAGCGTTAACTATATTATAATAATAGATGTTTCTCGGAACGAGCGTTTCCTAACGTACAGAATGCTCTCGACCAGCATGTGCCTCCACCGCCTCCCCACTGCGGCGTGCTGCTACCCTGCGTGTTATTATTATCATTCAACAGCAAGTAGGCGTCCTTCTAACGCCCACTGCAGCCACTACCAAGGTCTTGGTTTCGATTCGTTGATCGGGCGGCGTCAGCCGCAACCCCTTGTATATATATATATATTGTTTACTTTCTAC
The DNA here is from genome assembly GCA_008828725.1 of Saccharina japonica. Taxonomy (NCBI): domain Eukaryota; class Phaeophyceae; order Laminariales; family Laminariaceae; genus Saccharina; species Saccharina japonica. The sequence goes on along the minus strand of MEHQ01001672.1, from coordinate 44,273 downwards.
GCAAAGCGAAGAGAGCAATAACTACCACACGGGGGAGACCTTGCTCCAGGCTTCCTCCGCAACGTCGACTATTTCACGACGAACTGTGCCGACTAATAGCAGCGCCGTCGCGGCCGGAGGAGGGCATGTCGCGGCGGCTCCCGATAGTGCAGGCCCCAGCATAGAACCGACGGCAGGGTGGGGGGCCAAAGCTGCACAGGCGGCCAACTGCTGACCAGCTGCGGACTGCGCAACACTGACTGGCTGCGGGCTCCGGGGCACCGGCTGCGGGCTGCGGGCTGCGGGCTGGATGTGCTTGTAGCTTCCACCTCTTCGGCCGGGGAAGGCTGCGCATCCGCAAGTTCCGTACCGGTAGTAGCTTTTCACGCGCCGGTGTGGTGGTGTCGGCGGTGGGGTGTGGGGTGTGGCGATGTGTGGCAAATCAGCTTTGCTGGCGTGCACGCTTTGGCACGCATTTCCGGGTTCCCTGTGTTTTTCGTATTTGTGTATTTGTGTAATTGTATATTTGTGCATTTTCTATTTTTTCGTACTTTTGTATTACTCGGTTTTTACCGATATCCAATTTCAATATTTTTACGGATAATTTATAAATAATAAATATATACGAGATCAGCTGATAAAAAAGAAATAATTATTAATAATAAATTAATATGAAATATGACATACGTACATATATACTCCGAACATATAAATATACCACGTATACAATTAAACTTTTTTGCATTTTTACGTCAAAAAAAAATATATATAATCAAAATATGAAATACCATAATAAGATCAACCAAGCTAGCGAGAGCACTTTTGACACGAAACCGAGCAGAAATCGCCATAAACCGTGCGAAACCGTGACCCTATAGCACCGTTCCGCGGTCGATGGAACCGCGGTTTGTATACGGTTTCAAGTTAACCGCACCGTTAAATAACGTATCTAACGGGTTTTAGCACCGTATCTTGATGCACACGGTGCGGTGCGGTTTCTATGACATTCCTACGGTGCGGTTCGGTGCGGTTTTAAGAAATCGATAATCTTGGTACGGTGCGGTTCGGTACGGTTTTCAGATATTGAAAATCCTACGGTGCGGTTCGGTGCTGTGATATTTCCTACGGTGCGGTTCGGTACGGTTTTCAGAAATCGGGAATTTTACGGTGCGGTTCGGTGCGGTTTTCAGATATTGAAAATCCTACGGTGCGGTTCGGTGCTACGATATTTCCTACGGTGCGGTTCGGTGCGGTTTTCAGAAATCGTAAATGCTACGGTGCGGTTCGGTGCGGTTCAGATGTCGTGAACCCTACGGTGCGGTTCGGTTATATTTTGTTTCCTACGGTGCGGTTCGGTGCGGTTTTCCGATATCGCAAAAAACCCTACGGTGCGGTTCGGTTATATTTTGTTTCCTACGGTGCGGTTCGGTGCGGTTTTCCGATATCGCAAAACCTACGGTGCGGTGCGGTGCGGTGCGGTTTTCATGAGGGCAAACATCCTACGGTGCGGTTCGGTGCGGTTAACCCGCACCGAACAGTTCAGAAAAACCGCACCGTAAATAACCCTGGAATTTTTGCATGGACTTAGGTCTTACCCCAATGGCTCAAGCGAAGACCTAAAAAAAACAAATTGTGACTCGGAAAAAGTTATGACCCTTTCAGAAAAAACCCAATCGGGAAATCGGCCGGATTGTACGTAAAAAAAACGATTTGTTTTTAGGTCTTCGCTTGAAGCTCTGGACAGAAGCGCTTCAAACCACGTGTGTGTCAAAAGTTCAGCCCAAAATTCGAAAAATTGAGCTGCGAAAACCGGTTTTGTGTCGCTCATCGAAGTATCTTAACTTTGTATTGCCGATCGTAAACACGCCTTATCTCTTGACAGAACTAGACAATGGTGAGGATATCGATTGTTTCGTAGTGCCTCAAGGAATGTTCACACGAAGTATCAGCGTCATCGGCGGTGCAGGTTTTTCGGACTTTCGTATAGACTTTAGTATCGGCATACCTCCATATGCGACTTGATTTGCTGGGCATGGAGTTTCTCGACGAGATCGACTTCGATTCCAAAACTGTTAACGTCTGCAAATAAATGCGCTGCAGACGTACCAACGCAGCTGCCAAATTTGGAGTCGTACTACAGTAGTAACCATCTGAGAACGGCACTTTTTTTTTGTGGGTTCTGCCGATGGCTGTACTGAAAGAACCAAGGCGACAATTCACACGCCGGTTGTGTCCAACAATGCCCTGAGTGAAAATGAAAATTCGCGTTCGCGTCGATCTTTATATTTTTCAGGGTTCTTTACGGTGCGGTTTTTCCTATCGGTTCGGTGCGGTTCGGTGCGGTTAACCGCACCGAACCGCACCGTAGGATGTTTGCCCTCTTGAAAACCGCACCGCACCGCACCGTAGGTTTTGCGATTCGAAAACCGCACCGAACCGCACCGAGGAAACAAAATATAAACCAACCGCACCGTAGGGTTCACGACATCTGAAAACCGCACCGAACCGCACCGTAGCATTACCGATTCCTGAAAACCGCACCGAACCGCACCGTAGGATACATGAAAAAAACCGAACCGCACCGTAGGATTTTCAAAATCTGAAAACCGCACCGAACCGCACCGTAAGATTCCCGATTTCGAAAACCGCACCGAACCGCACCGTAGGATTCCTGATTTCTGAAAACCGCACCGAACCGCACCGAGGATGATGAAAAAACCGAACCGACCGTTGCATTACGATTTCTGAAAACCGCACCGAACCGCACCGTAGGATTCCTGTTTTTGGAAACCGCACCGAACCGCACCGAGATAAGAGATGCATGAAAAAACCGAACCGCACCGTAGGATTTACAATATCGGATAACCGCACCGAACCGCACCGTACTATTTCTGCTTTCTAAAAACCGCACCGAACCGGACCGTAGGATTTTCGTGGAAAAAAACCGCACCGTGCACGGACCGTTAACCATAAAAACCCTGCTTAGCCTTTACGTGCGGTTTTTCCTATCGGTTCGGTGCGGTTCGGTGCGGTTCACCACCGCACCGTAGGATTTTTGCCCTCTTGAAAACCGCACCGCACCGCACCGTAGGTTTTGCGATTTCGGAAAACCGCACCGAACCGCACCGTAGGAAAACAAAATATAACCGAACCGCACCGTAGGGTTCACGACACTCAGAAAACCGCACCGACCGACACCGTAGCATTACCGATTTCTGAAAACCGCACCGAACCGCACCGTAGGATGCATGAAAAAACCGAACCGCACCGTAGGATTTTCATCTAAAACCGCACCGAACCGCACCGTAAGATTCCCGATTTCTGAAAACCGCACCGAACCGCACCGTAGGATTCCTGATTTCTGAAAACCGCACCGAACCGCACCGTAGGATGAATGAAAAAACCGAACCGCACCGTTGCAATTACGATTTCTGAAAACCGCACCGAACCGCACCGTAGGATTCCTGGTTTCTGGATGTTCGTCACAACCGTTGGTCGTACGTTCGTCATAAGTCGCACCCATGTCTTATGTGTCTGATCGTGCGAATACGTACGTGTGATTTGTGTAACTGGAATATGCGGCGGGATTTGGTTTTCCCCGGGTGGGTTTTGGTAAGGGTAACATCTGGGACGGAGGGGTGAAGCCCCTTCCGTTCAGTTCTCTTCACGGTGGTTTCTAATATACACCTCGGGACAACATCCTCTCTCTCGCCTCATGGCAACCTCCGGAGTGTTCTCCAACTGCACCTCGTAACCGAGACAACCCCTTGCACGAATTGATCGATTACTGGAAACCGCACCAAACCGCACCGTAGGATGCATGAAAAAACCGAACCGCACCGTAGGATTTACAATATCGATAACCGCACCTGACCGCACGCGTACTATTTCTGCTTTCTAAAAACCGCACCGAACCGGACCGTAAGATTTTCGAAAAAAAAAAACCGCACCGTGCACGGACGGTTAACCGTAAAGAACCCTGATATTTTTCAGTTTTGCTTTAGTTATAGCCTTGAAAGGCTATTTTCGGTAAGGATTGCAAATGGCCAATTTTCAATATATTTAATTTCGGCTGGCTCAGGAAACCATATTCTAGACCCGATATTGAAAATGTGTTCCCGGAGGATTGTGGTGATTAGCTATACGATCATCATACAAGTTGTATTGTAGTAAAATATCCATTTTTGATGGCGCTGAAAATTTTTCCGTTTTGGGGTTAATTCCTTACTGTACCAAACGGTTGCGAAAATGCCTATAAAGTGAAATTCAGCTTTATAGCCGGACCAGCTCGTACGGTTCTTGCCTTGCATGTTTATCGCGAGAAGATTTCTCCACTTTCTTCCCTCGTCGACTTGCGTCTGATTGCTCCTACCCACGCCACGAAGGCGCTCTCAGCAATTGGTTCCTTTTTATTTTTTCAAATAAAGTAAAAATCTCACCACGGTGGGACTCGAACTTGGGTACCAATGCCAGTATAGCCTTTGAAGCTGACCACTGGTCTACCGATACTGCTTGTACTTGGAGTATTCCGGGGCTCGATACGCCGGAACACTGCTGCTGCTGTACTCGGAGTATTTTGGGGTTCGATACTCCGGAATACTTTCTGTACGCGGAGTATACTTAGGGATCCTGTACTGCTCGTACTTTGATTACTCGGAGTATTTCGGTATTTCGTACTGCTAATACTTTCAATACTCGGAGTATTTCAGGGTTTCATACTCCGAGGTACAAGTAATACTCGGAGTATTTCGGGGTTATGTACTCCGAGGTGCTCCGGGTTAGAGTATTGCTCGGAGTATTTTACTCGAATGCTGAAGTGTTTCGGTGTTCAATACTCCCGATACTCGGAGTACTCCGAGTAATTTAGATGTGCGTACTCCGGGTATTGCTTGTACTCGAGGATAAGTACTGCTCATACTCCCAGTACTCGGAGTATTTGGGCCTCCAGTATTGCTCATTCTCCAAGTACTCCGAGTATTTAGGCCACCAGTACTCTCAGTACTCGGAGTACGAAAAATACTCGATACTCCGAGTATACTCGGAGTATCGAGTATACTCGGAGCATCTGTGAATATTGCACACCTCGGATAACGTAACACTTAACGTTTAATGTTAATGTTACGCGCCAGCGGAAAAAATCGTAACATTACGTTACCACGTTGTCTAAATTCCGGATTTTGTGATAACATAGTGTTAGTGCGTTACGGTATTGGCGGGCGATCGCGTAACATTATGTTAGAGTGTTGCCTCGATCCCGTGATGACCGCAGTATAAGTGTTACGGTGTTAAGGTAGGCAGCCCATAGCGAGTAACACTATGTTAGTGTGTTACCGAAATTCCTATATAGTTGCCATCGTAACACACGTTATAGGGATAACGTACATGGTTAATGAAGCGTTAACATTATGTTACTGTGTTATCGATATCAGCCCGCAGCGAGTAACGTTATGTTAGTGTGTTAGCGGAATTTCCATTATTACGTCAACATTGGGTTACCGTGTTAGCAACACCTGCCCGTAGCGAGCAACATTATGTTAGCATGTTACCTTATTCTTACTTGCTACCTTGGCACAAATCAGACTGATAACGTAGATGGACAATTAAACGCTTACATAACACTACAATAGTACGCGACACCAGTTAAGAACCTCTTAATTCTGACCAGGCTGGAATTCTTATGTAAGGCAGGGTGTGTCCTACACTATTTTCAGTACAAAAGAGGTCATGTTCTTATTTTCGTCTGAAAATCCAGCCTTAAATTGTTAACTGCCGAGTTGTTAAGTGTTGTCGCGTACTGTATGTTAGTGTGTTAGCGGAATTCCTTGTGGTTATCCTAACACACGTTAGAGGGTTAACGTGTTAACGTAAGTATTATATGTATATAGCCAATAAAACGTTGGCATTATAATATGCTACCGTAGCAGCGGCAGCAGCAATCCGTATCGAGCGACATATTGCCAGGCCCACCCTCCTACTGATGAGGGGACGAAGAAGCTCTGCTGCTGTGAATATCCTACAGCAGTAGGAGTGCTGACACCTATGTTACGAAAATATATGTTGTTGTGGACAGGTACGAATCACAAGTGCAGAGTTTTCGTCTTCAAATTAGGCCGAATATCAATACCGCTTTGGGGAACCAGGATACACACAACAAATTTAATACTTGCACAGAGGGTTCAAGGGTTAGACCGATAAGGCGAGCGTAAAGCGACCTATACTGATGCTGCTGATGCTGCTGTTCTGCTGCTGCTGTATGCTGACGATATGTTTTTCTTGAAATAAAATAAATAACTCAAACGGCACGTATACGTAGATGTTCATTCGCGTTGGTTCAGCACAATCAGTATTCCCCCAGCGTGATGCATTGCATATTTGACTACTGCAGGTACTGAGGTCGCGCCTCATATCCACTACAAGTAAATTACTACAGTAGTAACTCCTGTGTTACTGGGATGTCAGCAACATTGGGTAACACGGCTACATTATGTCACTCCGCGACGCCGTTTTACCCCTAACACAGGTAACACATGTTAGAGCGTGGGAAGACCTAAAGAGTAACGTAGTAACATTACGTTGGATTGACTCCGGCTCCCACGGTAACTCAGTAACATAATGTTACGCCCGGATTGATTATTACGGTAACACAGTAACATAATGTTAAAATCAGATCTTTACTGACGGTAACACCGTAACGTAATGTTAGGCAGACCTCAGCATTTTAGGCTAACATCCTAACATAGTGTTACGTATCGGCCGGCTAAGACTGTAACGTATCTAACGTATGTTAAATGTTACGTTATCCGACCTTAACCCTTATAGGACTGGAGTCCCGTTTTGGGGACAAATTACTTATAATTACAGTGGTTTGTCCCCACATCGGGACTGCAGTCCTCAAAGGGTTAAGGCAATCAGACTGGGGGTCCGAATAACGTAGTGTTAGTAGTGCTGGACACTATGTTAGTGTTATGTTAGTGTGTTAGGGGGGGAAGCGGCGAGAGAGGGAGGAGCAGGGAGAGGGGATAGTGCGGCGCCCTCGTTTGCAGACCAGAGGGGGGACGAGGGGGGGG
>MEHQ01001672.1:0-36923 GCA_008828725.1 Saccharina japonica | reverse complement strand
CTTGCAAGCAAACCGTACCACACAAACCGTATAGTGGTAAGTGATGTACTGACTGTTGTCAAAGGTAACACTTTAAAAAAAATACAAGGTTCCGTATACCATCGTTTGTATAAGAAGGTACGTACACCAATATTTTGTATACAAAGTTATGTATACCATCGTGAGTATAAATGGTCCGTAAACCAACATTTTGATACAAGGTTACATATACCACCGTTAGCAGAAGAAGGGGTGGATAGGGTGGGGGGGGCGAGGACGGGCGCAAGGAGCGAACCTAGCGGAGAGGGGGAGGGGTATAGAGAGGGTAGAGGAGAAGCGGAAACCGGAGGGATGCGAAGTAGCGGTGGAGGGGGAAGAGAAGGAGGAGGGGCGAGTCTAAGAAGTGGAGGGAGAGGAGCAGACATCAACGACAGGGGGCCTAGGACCCCAAACGGTGAGACTCCGGTGGGAGGATCTCCCAGGGCGCCAGGGAGGAGAACAGGGAACGGGACGCGCCCCCGTGCCTTCCTTGGTGACACCACAGGTGGAGTGGCCTGTGGGGTCTGCGGTGTAACGCTTCAGCTCGGGCACCGGGCGGTACGTTTTCCTTGTGGGCAAGGACGCCACGTGCTCCACGCTCGTTGCGTGGTTGACGCCCTTGCGAGAGGCGCGGCTCCGGCACCACTCCGCTGCCCAGCGGCCGACTGCAGAGTCCTGCATCCAAGGCGGGACGCACTGGAGGCAGCGGTCCAAGCCGACCCGGGGCTTCGCGACCGGTCAGCGCGGGTGGGAGGGGGGGCCATAGGCGACGAGGACCTACGCAGCCGGGGGCTTTGGTACGGATGGGACCAGAATAGCCGGGGCATAGGGCCACCACTCGGTGCCGTTTCCTTGGACGACCTGGGGCAACGTTTCGCAGCCGAATAAAAGGTACAGCCGCAGCTGGCAGGGGCACACGCGCGCCTGAGTGTTCATGTGCTTGGCATCATCAACCACGCTATGGGAGAGCACCGGCTGAACCGGGACTCGGCGACGCCCAACTCGCATCTGCGCGCGATTAAGTTATGGTACCTCATGCCAGCCCTGCTCCACTCACCCGACGGCCGGATCAAGAGGCGACAGAGATTTGCGTTGGTGGAGAGCGGGGACATAGTGCTCCTGTTGCCATGGCTGATAGCGTACATGAGGAGAGGAGACCTGAGGCAAAGGGAGGCCGCCCCGGAAGCTTCAGAGGAGGCGAAGCTGGAACGAGCATCATCAGCGTGCCGCTACGCGGGAGGAGTCAAAGTGGCAGCACGCAACCTTCTGGCAGAGCCACGATCAGCAGGGAACGAGGAGACGTGGAACACACTGACGGCCAAGTTTCCCCCCGAAGACCACGCCGCCGTGTCCGCGGCGGCGGCGGCTGCAGTGCTGGCGAGCGCCACCGAAGTTGAAGATGGAAATGCTCCCCCGTGGCGCCCGGAAGATGAGTACGCCTCCGAGGTGCTCTTCGACGTCATCAGCTCCCGCAGCGCCCTCTCAGGCCCCGGAAACGACGGTCAACGATTTGCTCATTTGCAATCCATCATCCATACCGACATCGGGAGAGAGGAGTTCGGAAAGGGCATGACAGCCTTCTGGCGGAGAATCGTCGACGAGCCGGACGCGTTCCCACCAGAATTCTGGCAGCTCTTCTTGCAATCGAGCCTCACGGCGTTGGGGGGAAAATGCCGACCGGTCTGCGTTGGCATGACATGGAGGAGGCTCATCACCGCAGGGGCTATGCGACAGTGGTGGCCGCGGTTGGAGGAGGTAAACCGAGAGGTGAGGCAGTTTGGGGTCGCCGTACCCGGCGTAGTGGAACATGTCGGACTGAGGGCTAGGACGCTACACGAGACAGGCAACTGGCTCGTTCTCACGGACTGCTCCAACGCCTTCAACACCGTCAAAAGGCCGGCGGTGCTAGAAGAGGTGGCAAACTGCGTGCCAGCGCTCACGCCCTTAGTAGCCAAGTGCTACGGCACAAGACCAGCAGACGTGTTTTTCCGGATGGACTCGGGGGAGATTAGGAAGATCGCTTGCTCAAGTGGTGTCCAGCAAGAGGACCCCATGGGACCGGCAATGTTCTGCCTGGCGTTGCGACCGGGGCTAAAGCGATTCCGACAGACATTCGAGGGAGAAGGCGTGGAAGCCTTCGCATACAGGGACGATGTCTCTCTCGGCCTTACGGGGATCACGGCCAACACGGTTAGAGCATTTGCCTTCCTCCGGCGAGAGCTGGATGACATCGCCATTGTGGTCAACCCCGCCAAAACAGTGGCACTACCACCCAAAGGGCACGCCCCGACGGCAGAGGAAATATCGCTCCTGGAAAGCGTTGACGTCCGCATCGCAGACGACGGAGGGGTGACGGTGGTGGGTGTCCCGATCGGCACGGAAGAATACGTGAGGGAGCGAGCTATGGAGGGAGTGAGGGATGGAGGCGCGGACCGCCTTGCGCGCTGCCTCGCCAGCATGCCCGATAAACAAGCAGCGGCCCTCATCGCCGTCGAATCTCTCGGGCAACGGACGAGCTACCTCGAAGGGACTCTGGACCCGGGGCTGTCCCTCGAAGCGTGTAAAAGGGCAGACAACGGGGCTCAGTGGGCGTACGAGAAAATCCTCGAGCTACCGGGAGCGGCGGAGGCACAATCGTTTTTCCAGGAGGGGTGTCCGGATAGTCGGCTGACGCTCAAACCTTATCAGCAGGCCCAAGCACGCTTTTCTACGGGAGCGGGAGGATTAGGACTGCCGTCGACAGAAGCGAGGCGAATGTCTGCCTCAATCGGGAGCAGGGTGGGGATCCTGCCGGAGGTTCTAGCAGACCTCACAGGCCCGCTCGGAATCAAAGTGAGGAGGGGGCTTCCAGGATCGATCATCATTGCTCAGCTTGGATCAAGCTTGCGGGAGATCCGCGACACATGGGGGGTGACCAAGGAAGAGATGGCGGGCATCGTCCCTGAATCTTGGCTGGTATGGGCTCTCGGGGCAGAGGGGGACCTGGCCCCAGAGGCCGACATGCTGGCGGCGCATGACGCCGTAACCACCAACTCACGAAAAGCCCAACAGAAGCTGGGCAAACTGGTGCATCAGGGCCGGCACGCTGCCCACACTGCTTCGCTGGCGGAGCTACCGGAGACGGTTCGCCCCCCCGGACCAGGCGACCCGCTGGGGGGAACCGAGACTAAGGCCTTCGCCAAAGATCGCTATAGGAGTCTACAGGGGGCAAGAGCCACGGCATGCCTTCGGGCAAGACCAACGGATTCACTACGTGTCATACCCGCCGCAGAGTTCGTGGGCATGGGAAGACGTTTCATTGGGATCGAGGAGCACGTAGCAGTGAGGTGCCCCTGCTGCGATGCAGTCAACGTGGACACCCGCCACGCACGCCTCTGTCCCAGGGCAGGTGCGCAAGTGAAGCAACATCAGCCGCTCGTCCACGCGATCTCCCGCACGTTGAAGCGTCTGGGGATTCAACACCAAGTAGAGAGCGGTGAACCGTTCACTGTAGACCGAAATCTGCGGATGGACATTGTAGTCAGGAGAGGAGGTCCCCGGGACGCTCCAAACAGGGAGTACAGGGAGAAGTCCATCCTGCTGGACGTCACCCATGCTGACCCTCAAGCGCAGGTACACCTGCGAGGAGGCAGTGCTGATCACGATGGATCAGCTGCCTCTACCTCCGAGGCGCGCAAGCGCCAACACTACGCTCGTCCGGGACATGTGTCCTTCGACGAACGGAGTCACAAACTTACCACTTTAGCGGTGGAAAGCTTTGGGCGTCTCGGGGTAGAGGGCAGCACTTTCATCGACCAGCTGGCTGCTAGTGTTGTGGGGGGGAGGGACGGTGGGTCGATGGCTAGGAAAGGGGTGGTGAAAGAACGCCTGTTGCAAATCGTCTCGGTGACCACACAGGTCGCCATTTTCAGGAGGGTTTCACGCTTCAAACTTCAGCTCAGGGGCCGCCAGGAAGCGAGGAGGAGCAGGGGGGGGGGGTGACAGACCCACACCGATGGCGTGGGGATGGAGCTTGGATGCGGCTTAGGACTTAAGAATTGAACGTAAAGAGTGCATATTGGGAAGAAGGAGGGAGCAAGGACAACAAATGGAGTATTGTGGATAACTCTTGGCGGGAAGCAGACATAGAAGGGTGTTAGACTGTACGCATAGGTTTCGTTGGTTTCCGTGGTTTTCTGCTTTTGGGAATTTAATGAGTGATCAACGCTGAAGATCATGCTGCACATTGTCGGATGGCAAATATAATAATAATAATAATGTCAACCCTCATTCAAAGGGTAACACAATGTTAGTGTGCTATGTCTAACGCTCCGTGGACAGTAACATTATGTTATCGTGTTAATAAATCTGCAGATATCGATCTGGGAATGTTAGAGTGATAACATACGTGTTGGGTCAGAGCCTAACACTATGTTAAAGTGTTAGTTGAAGGACGGATCACGGTGTAACATAACGTTAAGGCGTGTGCACGTTCGTGGGTTTCCAGTTAACACTGTGTTACCGGGTTACCGTGATTGCCCCTCCAGTGTTAACACTACTGTGTTACCGCGTTACCTTGATTGCCCCTCCAGTGTTAACACTATGTTAGTACGTTTGCCAAGCCCCTGTGTTAGGCCCTATAACGTAGATAAGTGTTATCCGAGTGTTACGTTTTCCGAGGCGTGGAATATTGTACGTGTATTTTTGCGGAACAATAAACAGAGGCAAGAGTGGTGTTCTGCTTCGGGAATGTTATGAGTGATCAACTTTGAAGCTCATGCTGCACATTGTCGGATGGCAAATATGATAATAAACAGAGGCAACAAGAAAAAATGACGTATTGTGCCTGGCCGTCAGATAGTGGCGAGGCCAGTAGCCGTAAACCTGCCCGCGCAGGCAAACTTCTCAGACGTGCCCGCATAAAATGATGCTGTCTCTAATGACGTAGGGTTTCGTCACGAAGCTTTAATCCCTTAAAAGAACTGGTCCCACGAATTTGGGGGCAAACTAGTTGGAATTAGTGTAGGACATTTTTTTCAGTTCTGAACGGATGAAGGCATTAATTCCCGACAGTGAGCTTATTTTGGCCTCGGCTATCGCCGGCCACCACCCCGAGACCCGAAACTCTAACCCTAACCCTAACCCTAACCCTAACGAGAGGCATGCCTGGTTGGTGTGCCACCTGGTCGTTGTGCTTGGGAAGGCTTTATTTTCAGTGCGGGCACATCCAAGGAAGTTCGCCTGCGCGGGTAGATTTACCCGAGCTCTGGCGAGGCACCCCTTTTTGTTGGGTTTTTCCAATCTTGGGCACATAGTGGATCAACTTCGTGGTCTCCATACGTACGTAGTGGACCAACAATAAGAATATGGACGAGCGACAAAGTGCGAAAATATTCCGTGCACCCAGCTGGGTGGAAATTAAAAAATATATTGCACACCCAGATTATTTTATATGGGTTTACTTGTGTACTCGTACTGTACCAAGAACCCTGATCCCCAAGACCGATACGTGGGAGGACGGTTCGCACTTCAAGCTCTCGATTTACGGTTCGTGCTTCGCACTCACGGCCTCCGGCGGCTCCTGCGCAGGGCTGATTATATTTCTGCACTTTTGGGTGGGAGCAGAGTGCCAAATGGGATCAGATCCGGGTGGGATCAGGTCCGGGTCGGAGCACGGTAACACCCCTGCTCCCCCTTCGCACCCTGCTCCCACCCGGACCTGCTCCCACCCGGACCTGCTCCCACCCGGATCTGATCCCATTTGGCACCCTGCTCCCAACCACAATGTGCAGAAATATAATCAGGCCTCCGCAGGAGCCACCGGAGGCCGTGAGCGCCAGGCGCAAACCGTGAATTGAGAGCGCAAAGCGCGAACCGTCGAACCGTTGTTCCACGTGTCGGTCGTGGGATCAGGGATCAGGGTTCTTGGTGCAGAGTGCAGAGTACGCAGGAAAACCAATACCTGGTACAAAATAATCTGGGTGTGCAATAAATTTCCACTCAGCTGGGTGCACGGAATTCGTTCGCACAAAGTGGTACGATAACGTTTGGTCTCACTGCACAGCTGGGCATTAATTATTAATAGTGGTTCGGCGTCTGTTGCACGCAGCGCAACACGCCTGCGGCGCGTGTTGCGCGCCGCAGGCGCGCAAGTCCCCCGCCGGGGCCCCCGGAGCCCCCCCCGGGGGCCCCCGGGATGGCTCCCGGAGGGCCATCGGAGGCCCGCCGGGGGCGAAAAAAATGCGACCTAAGCGCGAATTTACGCCTCAAAACTACGTAGTAAGTAAGTTAAAAGCCTTGTAACCTATTTTTGGCTACAGTGAATAGAAAATGGTATCTCAAAAAGAATAAGAACCTACGGCGAATAGCAAAAAAAGGTGCCTGATTTTTGTTTTCGACTATGGCGAACAGGACAAGGGGTCTAAAAGATGTTCAATTACGACAGAAATTATTAAGAAAAAAATACCCCCATTTTGTTTCTCGTCCCCGGCAGCCTCCGGCGAGAAATAAACGCGCATTTTGTTTTTCACGTGCGGCGAAAATGTTGCGCGCCCAAAAACGCATGTTGCGCTGCGCGCAAACAGCCTCGTGGCGACTGCTGTTGCGCTAAACGTTTATTTTGACCAAATGTTGCGCCAGCGCAATACTGCAACACCTAATTAATGCCCTGCCACGCAGTGAAAAACCATCAAGAAGCCAGCGCCCTGTAATCGTCTTGGAAATTTGATTTGGGCGGACAAAGGTCTGTTTCTTGTTTGTTTATTCGATTTCATGGTCGGCGGAAGGGCTTGCGAAGATGATGATCGTTATTGTGACCGTTTTCGAAGCAGCTGGTCTCACCGTATCAGAAAAAAAAACGGAGACTATGCCGCTACGGGCACCAAACCAGGCACTCCGGGCCTCACCGCTCGTCATCGAAGCAGCGGGCCAGAGGTATAAACAGGCGATGCAGTTTTTGTACCTTGGTGGTCTTGTCGTGGCAAGCGCGGACATTATGCCAGAGATCAAACGACGCACCCGACTCGCAAGGCCATGCTACAATCGGTTCAAGCGGCAGCTGTACGATATGGAGGATGCCCCTTTCACTCTTCTAAAGGTGCGCATGCTAAAGGCCGAGGTGATGGCGACACTGCTGTACGGGTGTGTGACGCGGACCCTTGGCCAGGAGCACTTCGCTGAGCTCCGAACGGCACACCACAACTTCCTCCTACGGATCATTGGTTTCCAGCGCCGACAACGCACCGACTACCTCATGTCGTACGCCAAGGCTCTCAAGAAGGCACAATGCGAGAGCGTTGAGACGACCATCCGCAAAAGACGCCTCCTCTTTGCGGGGGCCGTACAGCGCACGACCAATGAGCGGCTGACCAGGCGGGTGATGTTTGGGACGATCGTCGGTGGGACGAACCCGGGATCTGATTAACCAGGAAAGAACTGGGCACAATGTCTAGCGGATGGCCTCAGGGTTTTCGAGCGACAGAAGGCTCCACAGAAAGCCCCCCTTTACTGTTCGGAGCAGAGACGGTGTTATGGCCGAGGGCGGCTAAGAAGAGTGGAGTGTGGTATCGGGGGATCGTTGAGGCGGCGGACCATTTTTTGGCGAGGTGGCACAGGGCCGAAGCGGAGAGGAGGCTGGCTACGGCATGCAGCAGCTGAGGACGACAAGAGAGGCGATAAGGAGGGGGGAGGGGGGGGGGGGGGGGGGCGGCCGTACTGATAAAGCTGTTGACGAATGCAGAAATGAAATGGTAGATCGTGCGGCAAGGTATCGGCTCGACTAGCCCTTGAATTATATGATTTGTTTTATTTTGTTCGTTTGCTTCTTGTTGAGTTGTTCACTGGGGGGGGCGCGGCAGAGGTAGTACCGGCTCTTGACACCGTTCTTGATGAGAGTAGGAAGGAGATGGCAAAAGGTGTGACATGGTCCCCGTATCGGTTTTGGTAGCAGAGACGGGAACTTGTTATTATCATCGCCTTTAGAACGATTTTACTATTTTCCTCTCTCGTGTCTTCTGTCTTGCTTTGTATCTTGTTTCTCCCTTTGTTCCCGGCTATGCCGGTCGGTGTCTTCCTCTTCTTCGTGTTGCCTCGCCCGTGCAGCAGTTATATGTTCCTCTTGGGCACGTGTGCTTTTCTTCTAGGGGCGCTTATGTCTCCCTGCGTCATTTGTATTATGTTTCATTTCATAATTCGTTTTTATTTGTCTTTTTGTTCTTATTTTTTGGTTCGGCTCGTGTCGTTGTGTTTTCGTACCCGGTACGTTAGCATTTTACGTGCTTTACCCATTCATTCGCGTATATTTTATTTTGTTTTTTCTCTGTTTCACAGTCTGTGGCCACATAATTTGCATCTCTCTAGGATTGGAAATCAGGACAGACACTGGGTGTACTGATGTGGTTGGGTAGAAATAACGGCTTTAATGTGAAGACAACACACACATGGTCCCTCGTTTCCTCCAATTATATATTACGTATCAGCATGGCGTATACTACCAATACTGCTGCTGTACACGTACATACATCATGTCGATCCGATCCGCTGATGATGCCCATCATGTGCGCTCCTGTATCATACGACGAACTCCTCTTCTACTGCTGTATAATGTACTCCCGACCCGACACCAGGAACATCGACTGTTAAAGATTGATTTGTTTATGACTTAGGATCAGTTGAGGGGGCGGCAGTGGCGGCGGCGGCGGTAGAATGTTGAGGTCGTGTTCATCGCGTTGTTGTTGTGCTTTTGTTGATCGATGTCTAAAGGTGTACGTAGTTGGCAGGGGAACACGTCGTGGCGACTCAAGACAGCAGTAACACAGAAACTCTTCTCTTGTATTATTATCGAGCGGTCGAGTGACAGCTCATGACGAAGCATCAAAGGATATAATCCAGCAAGCTGCCAGACAAGAAACGTCCCATTCACCCGCAATATATCCGCCGCTCCATGCAGATGTCTCCCTTACACATAATGCCTCATCGGTATATGGAACTCCCTACTATAAAATGGATCATACCCATCGTATTCTTTACCACAATCAACATCCCCCCTGCTCAATATATACGACCATATAAATGTCTTCCCCCCTGCTTTGTGCATGACAAGGCACAACAAAGCAGGGTGAATATATCGCAACTCATAATGAACTCTTATCATACTCTGAAGTGCAAACTCGAAAACCAAAAATGAAGCTGATAACTGAAAGTTCATCAAATCTCCAAATCGAAAATCAAACTCCGCAAATCAAACCTTCAAAACCTTAAATCAGGTCTTCGAACTATCAAGTCAAAACTTTTTAATATCAAAAGGAAACTCATCCCGACAATAAGTGAAAACCTTTCCCACAATCTCAGACGGAAACAATTGCAGTCATGGAAAATATGGCACTGTTGTGGTCACACCAAAAAAATAAAGACTAAGAAAAACATATAATGTCAGAGATCGCGAGGGACCCCGTCCCCCCGGATAAAAGTCTCCTTTCACCCCCTACTCCCGCCATAGATTCACAGATCGTGACGGTAATGCGAGATATCATTCACACTCCTTCCCAAATAATTAACCTGGTGTTCAAACCAAAGTACCCGAAATTAAAACCAACATGAAACCTCCTATCTCGAAGACGCATCAATGTTCATCTGAAACCTTCTGTGGTAGTGGAAAGCCGCGTTATTGAGTGGCTTCGTCAAGAAGTCTGCATGTTTCTCCTCCGACTCTACATGGACAATACCAAAATTCCCTTTAAAAACAAGCTCCAGCAAAAAGTGGTGTCGCACATCGATGTGTTTCGATTTCGACGTATACACTGGGTTTTGGGCCAGGTGCCTTGCTCCCTCATTATCCTCGAAAACTGTAATGCAAGTCTCCCCAAAACCTGGAAAGATAAAACTCCACACATACCGCACGAACATAGCCTCTTTAATGGTGTCTGCCAGTGCTACATACTCGGCCTCAGTGGTCGGGAGCGTAACGCATTTCTGCGTCCTCGAAAAACAGCACACACACGCCCCTGCACACAATATAGCCCCACCGGAAATTGACCTCCTGTCAGTGACCTTGCTAGCATAGTCTGCGTCCGCAAATGCTACCAGCTCAAGGCCATTTCCTCTCTGGAACGTAATGCCGAAATCACTCGTACAAAACACGTCCTCTAAAATGCCAATCGCTGTCTTCCAATGTACCTCCGTCGGCTTACTCGCGTACCTCGCTACCGCTCGCACCGCGTTCGTAATATCCGGTCGTGTTTGGTTCGCAAGCCACATCAAGCACCCCACCAACTCGCGAAAAGGCCAGTCACCCACGGGTTCATCTTAATCGAACTACTCGAGTTTCAGACCAGTCGAAAGTGGGTTACTCCTCCCAGAACTAACATTAAACCTTGCCGCGGTATTTTCAGCGAAAGTCTGCAGCGAAATCGTAAAAGTACCAGCGTCCCAATCCCTAAAACAACGACAACCAGGATACCACCGCAACTCACCGAGGTTGGTAATCGGAACGACACGGTTCAGATCTTCATATAACTAATCGCACCTGGCCTTGGGTCGTACCGCAAAAATGTTATCCACATGAACTACTGTTACTATGGAGACAGAGCCCGACTCGATCAATCGCATGACACACGCATCAGCTGTGCTCTGCTCAAATCCAAGACTCTTCATGTGAGTGAGTAGGTGATTGTGCCACGACCTCGACGCTCGCTTCAAGCCGTAGAGACTGCGGTTCAACCTGACTACCTTACCAGACATTTCGCCGCAACCGGGGGGTAGTCTCATAAAAACTTCCTCTTCCAAACTCGACTGAACGAACGCTTGCTCAGCATCAAAATGACACAAATCCAAACCCAACTCGCACGCCATAGCACCCACCGAACAAAACAAGACGCCGCAGGGGTGGGGGCAAAAGTCTCAAAAAAATCAATACCCTCACGCTGCTTCAAACCTCGTGCCACCAGTCTCGCCTTCGCCCGAACCACCTCGCCGTGCTCGTTGGATTTCCAGGCGAACACCCACTTCGCCGAGATGACAGTCCGCTTGGTTGCTATGTCGCTCCAAACGTCCCCGCGTCTTCCAACCCGTGGTACTTCTTTTCCATCGCCTGCCTCCAGATGGCCGAATACTCGTCCGTACACGCTTCAGCATACGAGGTCGGCGTTAGAAAGCTCGCTCGCCGGGCGTGCGGGAAGGGAGGGATTCTCGTACGACGGGGCTTGGTGGAAGAGTATATGACCTATACCCTCCCTTGCTGCCATCAACGACAGCAGTCCATGCCCCACAGCTTCTCGGTGTCGCGCATTTCCCCCCCTCTGTCCTACCCCTCTGCACATCACCATCCTCCGGACCCGGGGTGTGGCCACCCAGCCCCTGGTGCCTCACAGTCTCCCCCCTAGTCCGGCCTCTCTGTACGTCGCCATCCTCCGGGCCTGGGTTATAGCTACCCAGCTCCCGGGCAGCACACTGTGAAAGCTATGGCTGCGGTGACTGCTGTGGTGGCGGCGGTGGCAATGACGGCGGCGGCGGCGGCGGTGACGATGGTGACGGCGGCGGCGGTGGCAGCGGCGGTGACGGCGGCAGCGGCGGTGATGGCGGCGGTTACGGCGGCTGCAGTGGGGACGGTGACGGTTGGTCGGACCGTACGCCGGGGCCTGTCAGAGGCTCCGGTGTGCCCGGGGACGGCGACGGTTGGTCGAACCGTACGCCGGGGCCTCCCAGAGGCTCCGGCATGCCCGGGGACGGCGACGACGGCGGCGGCGGAGAGCACTCCTCTTCCGAAGGCAGTAACCCCACACACGGCAGCCTTGGGTGCTCCCAAGTAACGTAGCGGGAGTACGACCTCTGGCCAGACAGCAGCAAGATCTTGCAGCAGTCTGCGGCGTGATGTATTCCGCTGTTGAGGTAAAAGCAGGGCTCCGTCTTGGGTCCCGTCTTCAGGGGCCTCCTCACGTGGTGGTAGCCCGGCTTCAAGAACGGGAGCAGCCGCGCAAACGGTGACTTCCCGTAGAAACGCCGGTATGGTGAGTGCACGTCCGGCTTGTCTCTCGCCCTCGCCGTCATGTTGATGACGTCGCTCGCGTACTTGCAAGCCTCGGCTCAGAGGGGCCGCGTCGGCGGCAGCCTCGCGTCTCCGAACAGTCGAGGGTCCTCCAGGCGTGACGCCATCGCAAACTCCAGCGTCGTAGCTATCCAGCGCTCGACCACGCCATCATGCTACGGGGAGCCGACGGGCGAGTGCGCGCGCCAAATGCCGTAGTGGTTGAGCATGGCCACGAACTCTGCTTTGACGAACTCGGTGCCGTTGTCGGAGCGAAGGCACTCCACGTACGGACGTGCGACCTTTGGCGTTGATGTCGGCGAGGAAACCAGCGAAGACTTTCGGGACGTCGGACTTCCGGCGCAAGAAATACGGCCATACCAGCCGCGAGTAACCGACCACGACCATCATCAAGTACTCGGCACCTTCTGCAGACGTAGGCTGCTTTCCCGACAGGTACACGAAAAGACGCTCCAGAGGCCAGGTGGAGCGGCACTCGGTCGTCCACGGCACCGCCATCCTCCTCCCCTTCGCCTCTGAGCATCCGGCACACGAAACCAACTCTCCAAAAACCTTAATGCCCCTTTGGCGGGGCATCTCACGAAGCATATCAGCATGGGAGTGGGCAAGGGAAACATGGAGATCGTTAATATGGATCCTCCTCGTCTTATCGGGGGGCAACACAGTGGTAGCGATAGTGGTCTCAACAATCCGTGTAACCTCAATGTACGAACCAGCGTCCCTACGCATGAAATACAAACCCCCACCCAACAAATGAGCTCCATCGGCATTGAGCGTGACGAGGCATTTCGCCATTACCGCGTGGAGCGAGAACAGGTTGAAGCGCACACCGGGTACATACGCTACGCCCAACAGCTTGACCTCTACGTCACCCTGCTGACTGTGCATCACCATCGGGGTACTACCAAAACATGCAACCTTCAGTGACCTCATGTCACCGACGACCAAACTGCTCCTGCCGGGGGAAGGGGGGGAACACTCTACCATACCCAAGGGGTTACCCGTCACATGAAAAGTAGCACCATAATCCGCTACCCACTCTTCCTTCTTATCCCCCCGGAAATAATCATGACTACGAGCCTTGCCTGACTGCACAAACTGCGCGGTGAGAAGATGCGGGTCGAACGTAGACGCAAAGCTGCCGTTGTTCGCCAGGTCAGGGGAAGAGCTCGAGGAAGGCTGAGGCGGGGAAGCTCCGGCTGAGGTATACCCACCACTGTCGTAGGGTTAGGGTGTCTCCTGCAGCCAGCCACCACCGTAGTACATCGAGGGGCGTTGGGGGGCAGCAGACAGAATCGCGACATTCATGTGCGCGGGGACAACCGGGCACTCTGCGATAAAGTGACCCGGCCGGTTACAGCGAAAGCAAAGCCCCTTGCCCCTCCTCGGCGTACCTCCCGGTGGGGGACCCCAGCCGGTCGGAGCACTAACCGGCGGCGGGGGCATCGGGGGCATAACCCCACGCGGCGGCTAAGTAGGTACCCAGCCCATTGGCGGAACCTGCCCGCCGGTACCGAACGGGTTTGCACCAGAGTCATCCCAACGGTACCTGCAGGCCGACGCATCCCAACGCCATTGGGGGCGAGTTATGCCCTGCGGTGCAGCTCCACCCCTACCGCCACCGCCACCGTTTTGCTTCGGGCGACGATGTTGTTGCTGCTGCTGGGGCCACTGCTGGGGCTGTTGGGGCTGCTGCTGCTGCTGCTGCTGCTGAGGTTGCTGCTGCTGCTGCTGCTGAGCACCCTTGAACCTCCCGCCTCTCTTGTTGTTCCTCAGTCCTCCGCCTGAACCCGCACCTCCTCCACCGAAGGATTGATCAGCTCCGGCGTACAAGGCATGCGGATCTCCCACCCCCTTCACAGCCAGCGCCTTAGTTTCCATCTCCCTCTGAACCCTGTCATTCGCATACGCGTCAAGGATGATCTCATCGATCTCGGACAGAGGGATGGACGGGCGGGAAAGGATTGTCTTGCTTTGTATCGTGTAAAGCGAGGAAAGGTTGTTCACGATGTGTCTATTCACTTCCTCAACACTCTTTCCGCAGTCTAGCATGGCCAACTGGCCCGCCGCCTGGTCTACCCTGCCGAGAAACAACAGGGGGTCTTCCCCCTCTACCATTCGTATGGTCTCAAATTCCCTCTTGAGTCTGTGGATTGCTGCAACGGTCCTTGGCATGTAATAATTCTCCAACTCTTGCCATGCACCACTTGGTGACACGGCCTGCTGCATGCGAAACTCGACAATAGCGTATCCTGTCATCGCTTCCATCATCACACCATACGCAAACCGCGCATCCAAAATCTCCTGCGCCGTGTGTCTCATCTCCAGTTCCTCCTTAGATACATTCGTCTCACCTACCATCACTGGGTTGGCTGTCGCCTTGAAGACGTGCAGGCAACCGAACGACGACAAGTAAGCCTAAAACTTACTTCGCCACATACCAAAGTGGGCTTCTACGTTATCCAACTTGGAGGGTCTCGATTGAGTTAAACTAGGGTGGGAAAGGGAAACGTGCGACGTGCCTGTTTGAGCTCCTTGCCTAGGTGTTGGCACAGTAGTCGTCGATGCTGCATTCCTCGCAGCTCCTTCTTTTCTCCTCTCCCCACCGGCCCCCCTTCCCGCCTCTGCGAGAAGTGCGTCCCTCTGGGCGCGCAGCCTCTGCTGATCCGCTGTCCTCTGCAGGTTCTCGATATATTATATAATGTCTCGTAACTCCTCCTCTGCCACGACGTTTGCGTCCACGCTAGGCTCTTCTGATCCAGGCATCGCTAGGAGCTAGTTCCCGCCTCTCTAGGCTGGCCGGGACTACGTTTGTACCAGTAGAAGATCACCGGCTCACTATTAATAGTGTGTCAATCGATCTCTAAAGGTGTACGTAGTTGGCAGAGGAGCGTGTCGTGGTGACTCAAGACAGCAGTGACACATAAACTCTTATCTTGTACCTGGTATTATTATCGAGCTGTCGAGTGACAGCTCATGACGAAGCATCAAACGACATAACCCCGCAAGCTGCCAGACAAGAAACGTCCCATTCACCCGCAATATATCCGCCGCTCCATGCAGATTTCTCCCTTACACATAATGCCTCATCGATATATGGAACTCCCTACTATAAAATGGATCATCTCCGTCGTATTATTTAGCACAATCAACAGTACTGCATAGTTTACTTAGTGTACCCCGTACTTCCGAATAGGTACACTTGTACCATTCGGCACTACCTTACCCAAGGTATAATATACTCGGGAGGGCGCAAATCTTAAACTCACCCGTACTCGCGCCCATCATATTTTCAATTCCTATGGTGGTGTGGGTCGCGCTGTGTCCCGACTCTTTTGCATGTAGCCATTTGTACATGATCAGCCAAATAAACGTAACCACCTCAGAAATGGTAACCGTCAGTCAACCATTTGATTGTGGTCGTTGTGGTTTGACTGACAACCACTGACGATCGTTAACCATTGGTTGTGGCTCTTGTTCGTGGTCGTTGCCGTTGTATTTGTTGTCGTACATGTATACCTACAGCATGTAATACACGATATGGTGGTGGTAGACGAGACGGGGGGGGGGGTGTTGGGTCTGTTGTCGCCGTGGTATAATGATAGAGGTGCTATGGTTCACTCAGTTCACCCGGGCATTCCTTGTTTCTATTGTTGTACGAAACGACAGAGCCTTTTTTTGCTGCGCTGATTTTGTCCCGGTCTCTGCAGTAGAGGCGTTACCAAAACGCGAATTTTCGGCCTAAAAACTCAGTTCTCAGAAAGCCTAAAAATCATTTGTCGTCGTAGTTGGTCTGAGGGGGAGCTTTGGCAAATGAAGAGACGCGAATGGGACAGATGTTGGACAGACTCGGGCAAGCTACCACGCGATCAAAAGTTGAGGAAGGCAGTCGGTGGGACTTCTTCGGGTTCGCTATTTACGTGGTATACAGTTGGGGGGCTAAATTCCACATGCTTCGTTGGTGTATAGTCGGTTGAGCGTTAGCGACAAGTCGGGGGCGGGGGCGGGGGGGAAATGCACTTTGTGGCGGAAGTTGTCGTGCTCCACCGTAAGAAAATTATTGTCAGAGGAAGGGACTCGCATGGGACGAGTATTAGACAGCCTCGGACAAGTCATTGCGTGCTACTTCGAGTATACAGTTCGGGATGTATAGTATGTGGGTCATCCTCGGACACGCTATCACGTAGCAGGTAGGTAGTATACAATAGTTGGGACCGAAGTTCGGTGTGCATTTGGCGACATAGCCGTTGAGCGTCAGCGAAAAGTCGGGGTCGAGGGAATGTATGTGTTTTGTGGCGGGAGTTGTCTTGCTCCCTCGTAGGGGAAGCCTATCAAACGAAGGGACTCACACTCGCCTTTTGGGGGATTGGTTTGCGGCCGGGGTTGTGCAGATGTGCTTCAGGTCTCCTACCCTTAGACAAGGCAAGCTGCAGCGCTCGTTGCGAGGTGGTAGGGGGTACGTTGATACGCCGGTCGTTATAACGGGGAATTTGCCACGTAGGTATAGTAGTAGGGTGCGAGAGGCAGATACGTACGAGCCTCGTCAGTGTAGCGACAGTGACAATCAAGTGAGTGTCTCTCGTTCTTTCGAAGAACCTTATAGTCAACCTTGAGTGGGACCCGAGACTTACGAAGCAAGTCCGTATTCATTCTCCATAGCTAAAACACTGCTGTGTTTATACTTTTGTACAATACTACACGTGCGGTTCTTTGTGCTACGAAGGATGTATGGTTGCAAGGGGCGGACCAGGATAACAACTGTCGTCAAATATCTGCGCTGCAGGTGATGTTGTACTTTTTTCGCCTGCTCTCGTTTGTTGGATTTTCCCTTGCCGTAGTTATTTTCTCGCATTATTTTAGGAGATCTATACTGGAATCGATATTGGGAAATTTTGGATTAGGATTGCCGTTTTACGTTGGCAGTTTTTTTCAAGATGTAAGTTGGGATTGCCGTTTTACCTTGGCAATTATTTTGTACCGAACTTGAGATTGCCGTTTTACCTTGGCAACGATTTATGACGGGGGTTTGAGATGTGCCGTTTTACCTGGCAATCTGTGATAAAACCAGTCGTTCGGGACCTGTCGTATATCGCACCGAGTATGGGGGCTGTTTGTGGTGCGCGGTGCTCGATACTGGTATGAGGATATTGGGGGTGTTGTATTGTGTGGAGAGGTAATATGATCTGAGATGATGCTTGTATGTTTCCGTGTCGGTAAGGCTTCCCCTTCGTGGGACAGTCGATGGTGACAACGATACGACCCGGGCTTTGATACAAATATACTACGAATAGTAGTAGTAGATCATCTAGATCTTGACCTGCCACAATGAAATGTTAGTGCGAGTACACATCCAACCCTCGAAACGCGTGCTGGATTATAGACTGTCTGTGCGGCTTCCACCCGGTAACATGAGCCATAACATATACGTCAGAAATGTATATGGGTTTTTGCCATAAAACGGTATACCGGGGCAAAAATATATTTCCCTGCTGGGATTGTTGTGCTGGTTTCGTTTTATGTACAGTGGAGATCCCCCTTTAGGGCGGTTGGTCGTCAGGCGACCACAACAGCACTATAATGGGACCCCGCCCCATACCGGTCTAGTGCGGCCCCACACTAAAATGAGTCCCACTTTAGTGCGGTACCGCACTAAAGGGGTTTATATGGGAAAACAGAAGATGTAGGCTACCCTGCGCCATGCGAGAATCGCATTAACGTGGGTCCCGAACCCGAGATGATGAAATGACTAGAGCCACCAGGGCCCCTGCACGATACACTTCTTCACGGCAGTTTTGTTGGAGACGGGGACATTGACTTGTTTCGTGTATTATCCACGTGTCGATTAAAAGTGTACAATATACTAGGTACATTTACTGCAGTTGCTCGGTTGCAAAACACGCATCCGTCATCACGCACGGCTACTCGTAGCCCGAATCTATACGTAGCACAATTGAACTACAGTCGTATACCTGGTAGGTACATGTACGATCGTTTTCGGCCCAATTCAGCCCGTCTACGATAGAAGAAGCCTGAGGGTGAACCGCAACCGGAGATCTCGAGCAATGTACTGGTGCTTGCACCCCCGGATGGAGTGCATTATCACTGCCAGGATCCTCCACTTCACCCCAGATGTAATCGATGCTCTGGGGCGTGATAGGTCTTACGCAGTCAGGCGAGGTAAACGTCACTCATTATGAAGGTTGGAAGGACTCTCGTGTTGTATTATCTCGAGGAGGAGAAGAAGAAGAAGAAGGAGAAGAAGTGTTCTCCTGGGACGTCGGGCGTCGGTCACAATGACAGTTACATGTACCAAACATCCCCCGAATAAACATGCCTTCTACCATATGCGCATTCCACGTATTCCGCCGCACATGGCTGTGCGATACTCCCAGATCACAGCTGTACTCCGAGCATACTCAACAGCCCCCCTGCTCGGTGTACGGCATATGATAGCCATTCACATACATATAAAGAAGGGAAAAACCTCGTGGGAAACCTTCTGACAACACACAAACCAAAAATACCAAAACCAAATAAAATCAAACCTCAATGGTATATGACAACAGCCCCCCTGCCTTTTAATGAACATTGATATATTGTTACCATTGCCAGGTAAAACGGCAATTATGCAAGTACACAATATCAACACCACGAACCTACAAACTACCAATGTAAAACGGTATTCGTAGCTCCAGGCGATGAGCCAAGATGAAAGATGAATGTACTCAACGATGATAGTAAGAGGGAACCCGTCCCTACGAGCAAAAACCTCTTACAAACTCCCATATAAACTATTGCAATCACATAAGAAATTACAACAGCCGCGCCTCGGCATCTTGTTGAGTATGCTCGGAGTACAGCTGTGATCTGGGAGTATCGCCACAGCCATGTGCGGCGGAATACGTGAATGCGTATATGTAGGAAGGCATGTTTTATTCCGGGGGATGTTTGGTACATTAACTGTCATTGTGACCGACGCCCGACCCGTCCAGTTTTCCCGGCTCTTTCCAGGTGTCAAGCTCGAGGCGGTCAAGAAAGTCCACTCAGCCAATGGTGGTCGTCTGTGGCTAGAGGCGATCCTATGGGGAGCGGAATGCATGAACCGCTCGGCGACCACGGCGAACCCCGGTATGATGTCGCCGCATGAGGCGTACTACGGTTCTCCGCCGGAGTTAAAGATGCTCGCGTTTTTTCAGCCCGGATACATGCGCGTGATGCGCGATAAAAAATCACAGGATCAGGCCGTAGCATGCTATTACCTTAATGGTGGATACAACCACCCGTCTGACTGTTTCAAGGTGCTAAAGGCGTCCACGGGTGCGGTCTGTTACTCGCGCGACGTCACGTGGGCACACCCTCGCGCCTCGCTGGTGACGCCGCCGCAGCCAGCGGGGGGGGAGTTGGTTTCGTCCGCTGCTACGCCGACGCCACCGGAACTGCCGGATATGCTATATGTGCCAACGTATGCCGCGCCACCGTTTGTTGCAGCGCCTCGTACCACGCCGACGCCGCCATCCCTACCGCCTATTGGGTCTCCGCCGCCACCGCCGCCATCCCTACCGCCTGTTGGGTCTCGGCTACCACCACCGTCGACGCCGCCGCTGCTACCGCCGTCGATGCCGCCGGCCGAGTTTCCGCCTGCCGCGCCGTCGCCTGGAGTGTCGCCGATACCACCGCGTGTTGTCCGGGAAGTTGGCCATTACGGGGATGTTCGGATGCCGGGGCGCACGAGGGGAGAAAGTAAGGTCATTCTCGAGGATAATGGTCTGCAGGCAGGTGCATCGGAGCAAGCTCTCAACCACTACCTTGGAAGCCTGTCGATGATGGGCCGCACTGCGTTCGTGTCAATGATGGCGGAACATGAAGACATCGAAGCCACCCTCCGCAACGATCGGCCGCCCCGCGACCCCCCCAACCTCTCTGACTATCAAGCGAGTGACCTCACGACGCCCACGAGCTATGCTGGGGCTATGGCATCGGGGCAAGCCCCGATCTGGTGCGATTCGATGTCGCGTGAGATTCTTGGTCTCCTGGATGCGGATACCTTCGCTGCGGTCCAGGAATAGCAATCAGTGGAGAACGTTATCGACTCCAAATGGGTGTTTGACGTGAAGAAGGACGAGCTTGGACACATCGTCAAGTTCAAGGCAAGGCTGGTGGCGCGGGGATTTAAACAACGTGAGGGGATTGATTTCAGTGAGACTTTTGCCCCAACGGTCTTTGGTGCTTGTGTGCGTTTGTTGACTGCGATTGCATGTGCTTTAGATTTGGACTTATGTTATTTTGATATACAACAGGCGTTCGTTCAGTCCAACTTGGAAGAAGATGTTTTCATGCGAATGCCACAGGGCTGTGAAAGTTTGTCTGGTAAAGTAGTGCGATTAAATAAGAGTCTGTATGGCTTGAAGCAGGCGTCGAGATCGTGGAACATTCACTTGACTGCTTGCTTGACGAAACTGCGTTTCCAGCAGTGCCTTGCGGATGTCTGTGTTTTTCGTTTGGTGGAAGAAGGGCGAGTTGCAATTACTGCAGTCATCCACGACGACGATACATTCGCTGTGGAACTCAAGAGCAGATGCGATCGTTTCTGCGAAGATTTAGGCCGGATGGTGCCTGTGAAAAATCTTGGTGAGCTGCGTTGGTACGGTGGTTGCCAATTTTCCAGAGACCGCCTGAACGGCTTGCTGAAGATTTCGCAGAAGACTTTCGCCGATTCGTTAGTCGAAATTTTTGGTGTAGTTGACGAGAAGAGCATTCCGATGCCTGTTGGGGTAAAGCTTGAGGAATTCAGTCAGGACGAGCCCGTGGGTACCTGGCCTTTTCGTGAGCTGATTGGTAGTCTGATGTGGCTGGCTACCCAAACACGGCCAGACATTTCGAACGCAGTACGTGCGGTTGCCAGGTATTACGCTGGGCCCAGAGAGATACACTGGAAGACAGCACTAGGTATTTTAGCGTATGTTAAGGGAACGAGTGGATACGGTATTACTTTCCGAAAAGGGTTAATGGCTGGTCTGTTGATGCAGGTGTTTGCTGATGCAGACTACGCGAGTAAGGCAACCAATAGGAGATCGGTTTCGTGGGGAGTGATAATGTGTGGGGGTGCTTGTGTGTGCTGGTTTTCTAGAACTCAGAAGTGCGTTACGCTTTCCACTACTGAAGCAGAATACGTCGCAATGGCGGAGACTATGAAGGAAGTGTTATTTCTGCAGCAAGCTTGTTGTTTTATGCTGCCGGGAGTGGGGACACCATGTGTGCCGGTGTTCGAGGATGACGAGGGTGCTGTGCAGCTCGCGCAAAACCCCGTGACCAACTCGAACTCGAAGCACATCGATGTACGCCATCACTTCCTGAGGGAGCTAGTTGCGAAGGGAACGATCTCCATAACGCACGTGCGGTCGGCATGGCAACATGCTGAYTTCTTGACAAAACCGTTGAGTGCGGAGGCATTCCAGTTCCACTGCAACTTTGATCTCTCTCTTTTTTTTTTTTTTTTTTTTTTTTTTTTTTTTTCCTCACGCACTTGTTAGAAAAGGCGTCGGCCCTCGACAGGCACGGTGTTCGCTCCTTCGTTGTTTTGTTGAGAGAGATCCAAAGTTGCAGTGGAACTGGAATGCCTCCGCACTCAACGGTTTTGTCAAGAATTCAGCATGTTGCCATGCCGACCGCACGTGCGTTATGGAGATCGTTCCCTTCGCAACTAGCTCCCTCAGGAAGTGATGGCGTACATCGATGTGCTTCGAGTTCGAGTTGGTCACGGGGTTTTGCGCGAGCTGCACAGCACCCTCGTTATCCTCGAACACCGGCACACATGGTGTCCCCACTCCCGGCAACATGAAACACCAAACCTGCTGCATAAATAACACTTCCTTCATAGTCTCCGCCACTGCGACGTATTCTGCTTCAGAAGTGGAAAGCGTAACGCACTTCTGAGTTCTAGAAAACCAGCACACACAAGCACCCCCACACATTATCACTCCCCCCGAAACCGATCTCCTATAGGTTGCCTTACTCGCGTAGTCTGCATCGGCAAACACCTGCATCAACAAACCAGCCATCAACCTTTTTCGGAAAGCAATACCGTATCCACTCGTTCCCTTAACATTCGCTAAAATACCTAGTGCTGTCTTCCAGTGTATCTCTCTGGGCCCAGCGCAATGCCTGGCAGCCGCACGCACTGCGTTCGATGTCTGGCCGTGTTTGGGTAGCCAGCCACATCAGACTACCAATCAGCTCACGAAACGGCCAGGTACCCACGGGCTCGTCCTGACTGAATTCCTCCAGCTTTACTCCAACAGGCATCGGAATGCTCTTCTCGTCAACCACACCAAAATGTTCCACTAACGAATCGGCGAAAGTCTTCTGCGAAATCTTCAGTAAGCCGTTCAGGCGGTCTCTGGAAAATGACAACCACCGTACCAACGCAGCTCACCAAGATTTTTCACAGGCATCATCCGGCCTAAATATTCGCAGAAACGATCACACCTGCTCTTGAGTCCCACAGCGAACATATCGTCAACGTGGATGACTGCAGTAATTGCAACTCGCCCTTCTTCCACCAAACGAAAAACACAGACATCCGCAAGGCACTGCTGGAAACGCAGATTCGTCAAGCAAGCAGTCAAGTGAATGTTCCACGATCTCGACGCCTGCTTCAAGCCATACAGACTCTTATCCAATCGCACTACTTTACCAGACAAACTTCCACAGCCCTGTGGCATTCGCATGAAAACATCTTCTTCCAAGTTGGACTGAACGAACGCCTGTTGTACATCAAAATGACATAAGTCCAAATCTAAAACACATGCAATCGCAGTCAACAAACGCACACAAGCACCAGAGACCGTTGGGGCAAAAGTCTCACTGAAATCAATCCCCTCACGTGGTTTTAAGTCCCCGCGCCACCAGCCTTGCCTTGAACTTGACGATGTGTCCAAGCTCGTCCTTCTTCACGTCAAACACCCATTTGGAGTCGATAACGTTCTCCACTGATTGCTATTCCTGGACCGCAGCGAAGGTATCCGCATCCAGGAGACCAAGAATCTCACGCGACATCGAATCGCACCAGATCGGGGCTTGCCCCGATGCCATAGCCCCAGCATAGCTCGTGGGCGTCGTGAGGTCACTCGCTTGATAGTCAGAGAGGTTGGGGGGGTCGCGGGGCGGCCGATCGTTGCGGAGGGCGGCTTCGATGTCCTCATGTTCCGCCATCATTGACACGAACGCAGTGCGGCCCATCATCGACAGGGTTCCAAGGTGGTGGTTGAGAGCTTGCTCCGATGCACCTGCCTGCAGACCAATATCCTCGAGAATGGCCTTACTTTCTCCCCTCGTGCGCCCCGGCATCCGAACATCCCCGTAATGGCCAAGTTCCCGGACAACATGCGGTGGTATCGGCGACACTCCAGGCGACGGCGCGGCAGGAAAAAACTCGGCCGGCGGCGTCGACGGCGGGGGCAGCGGAGACCCAACAGGCGGTAGGGATGGCGGCGGTGGCAGTGGAGACCCAACAGGCGGTAGAGGTAGCGGCGTCGGCGAGGTAGGGGGCGCTGCAACACACGGTGGCGCGGCATACGTTGGCACCTATACCATATCCGGCAGTTCCAGTGGCATCGGCGTAGCAGCGGACGAAATCAACTCCCCCCCCGCTGGCTGCGGCGGCGTCACCAGCGAGGCGCGAGGGTGTGCCCACGTGACGTCGCGCGAGTAACAGACCGCACCCGTGGACGCCTTTAGCACCTTGAAACAGTCAGACGGATGGTTGTATCCACCATTAAGGTAATAGCATGCTATTGCCTGAGGCTGTGATTTCATATCGCGCATCACGCGAATGTATCCGGGCTGAAAAAACGCGAGCATCTTCAACTCCGGCGGAGAACCGTAGTACGCCTCATGCGGCGACATCATACCGGGGTTCGCCGTGGTCGCCGAGCGGTTCATGCATTCCGCTCCCCACAGGATCGCCTCTAGCCACAGACGACCACCATTGGCGGAGTGGACGTTCTTGACCGCCTCGAGCTTAACACCTGGAAAGAGCCGGGAAACCACATGGCGTCGTGTGGTGGGTATACTGCCAGATAAGCGCTGCAGCCTTGTCGATGTGAGCGCCTATGTGCGATATGCTCTTTTATACCCGTCATAGCCCATTGGTGTGCGCTGTCTTGTTCTCCGGGCTTGTTCTGTTCGTATATACGAGTGATGTGGAGGCGTAACGGCCCCGCTGTAGTGCGGGGACGGCGCTAAAGAGGGACCGGTCCCACTTTAGTGCAGTCCCCGCACTAAAGTAGGACGGCGTTGTGACGAGCGATTTTGACCCCGTACTAAAGTGGATCGCCCTAGTGGGACCCCGACTGGGACCCCGACTGCACCGTTAACTGGCGTAAAATCCACGATATACCTTTTTATGGCATTTTAAAACTGGCACACCGTTTTATGGCATTATTACAAACCTCACACGGTTGGAATTTCCGTCATGGATACCCAAACGTATTCGGCAATAAACCGGCAGTAGTAGAACTGGACGGCAGCTCGAACCAGAACACACCGTATAACGTGTGGTGGGACCTATGCACATCATGCCTATCCCAACTGCTATACTAGCCGCGTGTCGCATGGTGCGCATTCAATACAGCAACCCGGGCTGCTTGGTGTCGCAGAGCCTGTATTAGTCACGTAGATGTGTTCAACATTATCCAACGTCCTACCTGGTATGTAATACACTGTAGAACCCCATTAAACAGTCGGTCGAATTCCTAGCTATAGTATCTATAGTATAAAGATACTTGCCCGTGTCTGTCGCAACGGAAAAAAAACACAAGCGGGCATTAGAGGAAGCACTTATAAACACAGATGCCGCGAAGACAGTCACCACACCCTTCGCGACATTTAGGGCCGTCATTGGGCTTTGGCGTGCGGTCTGGAATCCGGCACTGTTCCCCTGCCGCACATGGCGTCGTGTGGTGGGTATACTGCCAGATAAGCGCTGCAGCCTTGTCGATGTGAGCGCCTATGTGGGATATGCTCTTTTATACCCGTCATAGCCCATTGGTGTGCGCTGTCTTGTTCTCCGGGCTTGTTCTGTTCGTATATACGAGTGATGTGGAGGCGTAACGGCCCCGCTGTAGTGCGGGGACGGCGCTAAAGAGGGACCGGTCTTCACCCCAGATGCCGCGAAGACAGTCACCACACCCTTCGCGACATTTAGGGCCGTCATTGGGCTTTGGCGTGCGGTCTGGAATCCGGCACTGTTCCCCTGCCGCACATGGCGTCGTGTGGTGGGTATACTGCCAGATAAGCGCTGCAGCCTTGTCGATGTGAGCGCCTATATATGGGATATGCTCTTTATACCCGTCATAGCCCATTGGTGTGCGCTGTCTTGTTCTCCGGGCTTGTTCTGTTCGTATATACGAGTGATGTGGAGGCGTAACGGCCCCGCTGTAGTGCGGGGACGGCGCTAAAGAGGGACCGGTCCCACTTTAGTGCAGTCCCCGCACTAAAGTAGGACGGCGTTGTGACGAGCGATTTTGACCTAAAGTGGATCGCCCTAGTGGGACCCCGACTGGGACCCCGACTGCACCGTTAACTGGCGTAAAATCCACGATATACCTTTTTATGGCATTTTAAAACTGGCACACCGTTTTATGGCATTATTGCAAACCTCACACGGTTGGAATTTCCGTCATGGATACCCAAAAGTATTCGGCAATAAACCGGCAGTAGTAGAACTGGACGGCAGCTCGAAACAGAACACACCGTATAACGTGTGGTGGGACCTATGCACATCATGCCTATCCCAACTGCTATACTAGCCGCGTGTCGCATGGTGCGCATTCAATACAGCTGCTTGGTGTCGCAGAGCCTGTATTAGTCACGTAGATGTGTTCAACATTATCCAACGTCCTACCTGGTATGTAATACACTGTAGAACCCCATTAAACAGTCGGTCGAATTCCTAGCTATAGTATCTATAGTATAAAGATACTTGCCCGTGTCTGTCGCAACGGAAAAAAACACAAGCGGGCATTAGAGGAAGCACTTATAAACACGCACGCACAGTGAGTCGAAGTAGAGCAGTAGTCGATATTGGTACGTATATGGGACCTTTGTGCCTCAGGTTCGACTTCGGTCTGCAACGAGCTTCTCTTTTTTTAGCTTTGTAGCGTGTAGGACACGCCAGGTATCGGTGATGCTCGGTACGGCAAGCCAAGCAGAAGTGACACGAGGCAAGGCACCGGCTCATCCCATATCAAGAGTCACGACAGCTGTCACAAGTAGTTACTTGATGACCAGGCCGGGTAATTCCCCGCCTCAACTACCGTCAGATCTACGGAAACCTATGACCATTTTAGTACAAGATCCAATATCCACGATAATGGAGGAACATCTTCTGACCACGCACGATATGCATGAAAGATATCGCCAACTGACAATGTCGCAACAAGCTGCGACCCGGCAAGCTGTGACTCATACGTATGATAGCTGTAACCTCTCATCGAGCCATCAGGTAGTCAATAGCGACAGGACGCTGTTCATGGGGCGTTCGTCGATCATCATCAATCGCCACCATTATCGCCACCATCATCATCATCCAACACCACAACCACCACCATCATCATCATCGTTAACATCACCATCACCAATATCACCATTTTCCTCACCACCGGTACCATCGTCATTCTCAGTATCATCATAATCATTATCGCCATCATAATCATCAACATCGTCATCATCATCGTCATCATCATCGTCATCTTCGCCACCAACATGATCATTCGCCGGGGGCATATTCCTACGCTACCCGCACCCCCTCGTCCACTGGGAAGGAACTCCCCGGGCGCATGTGTAAGAACAAGCCTCCCCTTCCCGAGTGAATGTTTGCGTGGCGGAAACATGTTCAAGGGTTGGCACGCGGGCGGCAAGGGGGAAGGGGGGGGGGTGGGGGGTGGGGAGGGAGAGGAAGAAACAGAGAGGTGTGAGAGAGGGGAGGGAGAGCGAGAGAGAGAGAGACAGATTAGGGGGGTGGGCGGGGAAAAAAAAAGTTGAGAGGAGTAAAAAGGGAACCGCGTGATTGCGCCGACAAATCAAACAAATACGTGCCACACGACAGGCCATCGCAAACACAGGCACTCCTTGCTCCTCAAGCTACCTCGCGTCGCGGAGGCGGTCGTCGGTTCAATGTCTCGACACCCACCTGTTTCCCCTGGTGATCCGAATGTCGCTGTCCTGGTAGACAAATTCCAGGTATCCCACCCTTCCCGTCAGTGGCAGCGGTATCCGCAGCGGTCCGAGCTTCACCCCGGCCCCAACAATAGTCGACACCAGCCTGTCCCGAGTTGATCAAGACGGCGGTGGTGGGGGGTGTACTCGAGGGGATTAGGGTGGGGTGAGGTAGAGTGGAATGGGTGCTATTACCGGTACCGTACCGGTACCATTACCGGTACCGTTATACCGTTACCGGTACCGTAATACCGTTACAGGTACCGTTATACCGTTACCGATATCACTACCGTTACCGATACCACTACCGTTACCGATATCACTACCGTTACCGATACCACTACCGTTACCGTCACTGTTACCCTTACCGTTCCCGATGCTAGTACCGATACCGATGCCACTACCGTTACCGTCACTGTTACCCTTACCGTTCCCGATGCTAGTACCGTCACCATCATCGATGTCGCTACCGATACCTGTACCGATACCATTTCCGCTACCGATGTGGTTACCGTAACCGATAGCGATACCGGTACCACTAAGGCTACCATTACCGTCGCCATTAGCGATACTATTACCGTTACCATCACCATTACCGTCACCATTTCAGGTAATCATTACCGTTACCGATACCGTTACCGCCACCGTTCCCATTTCCGCTGCCGGCAGTGTTTCCGAGACCACCCCTACTATTACCACTACTGCTCCGTTGCCGATACCAGTACTGATACCGTTGCCGTCACCAATACCGTTTCTACTACGGTCACCCACACCATTGTACCGCTACCAATACCATTACCGTACCATGGTCATTTCCGTGAGCGTAAGCGTTACCACTAGCGTTACCGATACCGTTGCCGTCACCGTCCCCGACACCACTACCCATACTGCTGCGGTTAACGCTTCCATTTCCGCTGCAGTTAGTACTATTGTTACCGTTACCAATACAATTATCGCTACCGGTACCGTTCCCGATACAGTTACCGCTACCGTCACCATTGCCGTTACCGATACCCGTATACCGGGGGGCACGTGGTTTCTCACTTGTTCGGCTCCTCCGGCCTTACGTCGTACGCCACGTCCGCCAGCACCTGCACCTTGCCCCCCCATAGCTTTACGATGTTGCAGAACTTCTTCGCCCCCACGTCGAAATTTTGGAAACCCCGATCGCCAGGTAACGCCTGGGTGGGAGGGGAAGCATTAAACACCAGAATAAAATAACCGTATAGCACGCAAGGTACCCACGCCCTGGAAAGGCTTCAGAGCTGATTTTCTCCACCACGGTGAGAGTACAAACGCTGAGCGACTCGTCTAGCTCATTCCAAAGCTGTCGTGTTCGTTGTGTCTTGCCCCCCTCGTTTCGTAGATCAGTGGAAGACATGGTAGCACTATTGAGCGGGTGAGCAGCAGATAAGAATAAAGTTACGAGTGGCCTGTGACGGTGCTGTCGTTGTCTGCACACCTAATGTTTTCAACTCTACGGACCGGGACCCTCTGAAGCTATGTATAGAAAAAAACTACAGCAATGCATGGTAAGGTTGCTCGCAGTGTCGGACCGTTCTATCAAGAACTGGGTGATCGTAAATCTCTGTGGGATTTCAAGAGGGAAAAATGTCACCACACGAGAAAAAAAAAAAGATTACAGCAGCATCGCCAATTGGCTGCCTGGTCGGCCGACGATAAGGTACAGCGCACCATGCGTTGTACTTGGTAGTACCTCTCCTGTTTTCATACTCGACCCGGCCAAGCACCTACAGTATTAAGCACTTATATTACCTCATACCTGGTACCGAGTATGCGTGTAGGGAGAGGGTTGGCACCAGGTATTTTGGTTGGACCATTTTAGTAACCAAATATCCAGACCCAAATATCAACAACAATGCAAGGAGCAAACCTATTAACGGCGCGCTGATGGTTTGTCTTGCATTGGCTGTACGGTGCGGGGCTGCTGCGCGCTGACACTTTTCGTAGAGGACCAAATATATCACTGTCTTGGGGCGCTATCTCTGGATCCCCACAAGGTTCAACTGTGGCGGAAGCATCCACTCGTATGGAGATATCACGCGAAGCAGTAGGAAAGCGTTGGGTCTTGAATGCTGGAAAACGCTGTGATCTAATGTGTGTAACTTTCCATACAGTGGCCCCCGGCATATCGGTCTCATTGTGTACCGAAAACACGGCTAGACAAGAAGACCCCCCGACAGTACAAATGGACGTCCAATGTATCTTCCGTTGGTAAGTGCGTGACGAAAATTACAGAAACTTTCATCAAATCCGGTCTTCAACAAAATCACCGGGAAAAGTACCCACTCCAAGTCCAACACGTTTGTCACCCGAACGCGAGTCTAACCCTACTCGTCAAGGGGCTATCATAGCTCGACGGCTGGTGTCATGTTTCGTTAACAAACTAACCCCCCCATAGTCCCCGAACTCCAAATTCCAAACTTGCAAACTTCAAATCCCGAATGTTCGAGCTTTCCATGCCCGCATTTTTTTTTCCCGTGTTCACACCCCGCTCCTTCGGACGCCATTTTCTCTTTGTTGCGTTTTTTTTTCACCTTCTGCAGTGATGGGGAACCCTTCGAGTTCCTCGTGAAGCACAGCACCCACTCTCCGTCCACCTCCTCCTCCTTGAACCTGCGGCGCAGAACGTAATCGGGCACCAAATGTCGAATACCGACTACCTGTTACCGATTACCAATCACCAAATCACCAAACACCGATTATCGACTATCTGGTATCGATTATCGACTACGGTACCTGGTATCGATTATCGATCACCAATCAGCCAATCAGCGATCACCAACTAGCGACTGCCCATCACCGACAACCGATGATCATATACTGACCACCTCGCCCTGGCCTCCCGGACCTGGTACTTCGCAGACCCCGGCCTGCTCGGTCGCGGTCCGGGCGGGCGCGTCAGTGTGCCGCCTAAACCTCAACATCCGCCTCGGCCTGCCGCTGGATGGCCTCGAGGTCGCGAAGCTCGCTCCGAAGCTGGTTGTCCCCTATGTTCCCTTCGCGGGGGTCAAGTCACACAGGGGTCGTGGTTGGCGCGTCTCCTAGACCTCCGCTGCGTGGGCGCGCTTGAAATACGTCGAGGGGCGCTGCTGCAAGAGGCGGTACGCATGTAAAAGGTTTACAGACGAGGCCTCCGCGTCTTTCAAGACCGCCCACGCATCGGAGGACCAGGCGACGCATCACCACGACCGCTGTGTGGCTGATTAATCTCGGTGATGGGAACACAGCGGAGCAGCAGCAGCTGCGGAGCGAGCTCAGCGCCCTCGCGGCCATCCAACGGCAGGCCGAGGCAGATGATAAGGATCGTCAAGTTTCCGACCACTGATAACCGATTACCGAATATCGACCACCAATTCGCCGAATACGGACCACCGACCACCAATCCCCAGATAAGAGTCATTTTTCACTGGTCACCACTCCGTAACCACTGATCACCAATTGCCTTGTACGAAACAACTTGGTACCGATTACCGATCAGCGACCGCGCTATGAACAGTCGGGCTGGTGGGATATACCTGGTACCAGGTACGGGAATGATAAAATACTCGTATGCAAAACACAATAGCTTTTTCTTCTAAAACAATACCTACCGGTATGCCGTATGATACGTGCCGCTGTACCGAATACGCCATGTACGAGACCGGTATTTAGCGGGAGCATCAAGGCCTGTGTTAGCCTTTATATGCTAGCTTTAATGTAGGGCTGGTCAAGGGTGGCCAAACCGTAGTCTCCTATATAGCGTATTTGTTAGGGATGGACACTGGCTTACTCAGTCAGTAGCGGTTATACTGTCGTCAAACTCAATCAGTAATATTGGATTGCAGCAGTATACTGTCTTATCCTCTCTCCTCTCTCCTCCCGAAACGCATATGGCGTGTTTCTTGGGTGTACGTAATGTGAAAACTACTGGCGAATATACTGGCCAGGTCAACCAGTAGATTACTACTGCCAGTACATACTGTGTCAGTGCCCAGCCCTAGTATTTGGGCCATACGATACTGTCGAACACGGTACCATACGTTAGATGGTGTCTACGCAGGGGCATCTCTACGGTAACTAAAGGTGCTGGGAGGCAGCGGTTTCAGCGTTTGACTGACCGCCTACATCTACACTAAAACTAGCATATTTAGGCCCAAAGAGGCCTTGACGCGCGCAAAAAGATTGGCCTTATATTAGCATATTTGATGGCAACCGCATCTGGCGAGTT
Organism: Saccharina japonica; assembly: GCA_008828725.1. NCBI lineage: Eukaryota > Phaeophyceae > Laminariales > Laminariaceae > Saccharina > Saccharina japonica. The sequence goes on along the minus strand of MEHQ01001672.1, from coordinate 5,439 downwards.
TTTTCTCCGAATACTATGTAGCTGTAAAAAAAGGTCACACTCTTGTTTGGTCATCCTAGCTAGAAGGTTTCCACGTCGTCGCTGGTGGCGTTTACGTTGGCGGCGAATATTCTGTTCTAAACATGTAGATTTTGCAACCCACCCTTGCTGCAAGGTTAAGGTTTCCAAGTCAAAGCTGATGGCGTTAACCTTGGCTGGGGATTACTGCGCTTTGTAAAAAAAACAGGTTTCGTGCTTACCACCTGTGTTGCAGTGCCCACAAAATGAAATCGTTTTTTGGCCCTTTTCCTGCCACAAATCTCGAAACCTGGAAGCACCACCGCTCTATTTTTTTGTACGATATCCCGCAATTCTGCTTTAACTCCAGCCTCACAGCTAATCCCAAAGTGCGCCACCCTGCGATGGGCTCTTTGGTGCTCTCACTACAGTGTGGCAAAACGGCAGCAGTTTTCGTGACCTCTAACCACCGCGACAAAGTCGCTGAAGTTTGAAAATGTGGTTCCAGGTCATTGGATTTGTTATTTCTCATACTGTGGCCAAGTTATTTTTTGGAGCTGCAGCCATGGTGAGCGGTACTCACGTACGTACGAATATAAAAAAAAAAATCAACGCTCGTGACTTTTTTGTGTCCCAGCTCTTCAACTCTAAAACACAGTGTTTATTTAGTCCACATTTCTTTGTTTTTTGCAGGTACGTCTCAAGCCGATTGCGGCGTCGGTTACATAAATCCCAAAGTGCGCCACCCTGGTATACCTTCCCTGTCTGTATACACAAGCACACGTTCAATCTTGGGCGATTTCGTTAAGGTTTACCACCGCGACAGTGCCCGTCAAAATTGCCTAAACTGGCGGCGCGACTGCTGGAGCTTTCGTATCGGCTGTGCAAGGATAAAACTGCGTGGCCGCGGTGCATCAAATTTCTCCAATTCCAGCACGACAAAGGCCGAACCAACTACAGAACAGGCTATATCATGACTTGGTTGAGCTCGTCCGGGCGTGGTGTGTCATTGGGAGGCTTCAGTGGGGAGCACGGCGCCAGTGAACGAGCGCAGACTGCTGCATGTCCCAAAGCGATTGTGAGGGGCTGGTTTTGGAAAAATCCCGGTTTCAATAATAATTGACGTTATTGGCTGGAACCCCCTTGTCAGTTTTGTGGGCACTGCAACACAGGCGTTACTCACCCCTGCTTCAGGGTTTCCAATTCGCCGATGATGGCGTTAACCTTCTGTGCCGCTGTCTCCGATTCTTGCTCGTCCATGCTGCAAAACAAACGTGATTTTTGGTTTGAGCAACAAATGAAGCAAAAAAATAAGCGGGAGAACAACCTGAAAAAGGGCGAATGATACGCAGACGAGCAAGGATGATACATACAGCAAAGGCAGGCTAGCAAACAAGCAAGCCAAGTACGTAAGCAAGCACAGCAGGCACGCGGACATAAGCGAGCTCGACATTGCGTTCATCTAACGGGAGCCATTCACTGAAAGCCGCGTACGTACCCATCGCCAGTCGTGGCCTATAAGACTTGAGAGCACCCCATCAAAGAAACTTAAATGGAACACAGCATTGAGACAACCACGAAACAAACAAAACAAAAAAACACCTTCCTGGGCACACTTGTTTTTCACGTAACACCCCCCCGCCCCCCTCCCGCCCGCCCCCTTTCCACCACCACAAACTCTTGTGATGCATACTCACCTTGTGCACACTTCGACTCTTAGTCACCCCCCCCCCCCCCCCCCCCCCCCCCCCCCCCCGCCCGCCCGCCCCTCTCGCCCCTCCCCTACCACGACATTCTCCTGCACACGTCACAGCAACACCTTTAAGAACACACCGATATCAGCCCTCCTCCCTCCCCGCCCCTCTCCCTCCCGCACTACATACAACTCCGTCCACACCTGGTTGACACTATGACACTCATGAGCGACGCCTTCTTCTCGGCGACGTCGCCGGCCTGTGCCGTGGAGGGCAACTCCGTCGGTAAAACACCTTCCGTCGGTATAGCTCCCTCCGCTCCACCGCCGCCGCCGTCGTTGGCTAGAGGTTTGGAGGGAAGGGACGATCGACTGCTTCCGGGCAGCAGGAAAAACAAAAACACACCGTTCGCCGATCAGTAAGGCGGGGAAGTGGCCGACCAAGCTGGGGGGGTACAGGGGAAAAGGCAAACGATTGTAAATATGTACGAAGTACATGTTTTGGTTTTGCCAGTTTGTTCCGAGGCTTTTTTTAGGATCCCGATATTATACGTGCATTCCCCCATCTCCTGTGTATGTATAATATGCATACAGCAGTACTCGCATTTTTTTTGCATCGCATTCGCTCATATATTACGAGTTCAAGGAGATGCAACACATCGTACTGGCACGTATTGCATTTCCTTGAACTCGTCCTGCACGTCACTGCTCTTAATGTCTGCCACAACCACCAACGACCTCGGGGAAGCCCTTTGCTTGATGAGGGATACTGCTTGTACTCGGAGTATTTCGGGGTCCGATACTGCGGGGACTCCTTGAACTCGCAGTATTTGGGGCTTCAGTACTGCTCATACTCCAAGTACTCCGAGTATTCAGGCCGCCAGTACTCTAATACTCAGTACTCGGAGTGTGAAGTATATTATGAGCATCTTTGCATCATTTTAAAGACTCGGCCGTCATTCCTCCCAGGTTCTGGGAGCATGTGACTGGCGTTTGTAGCATTTCAAAATTCACAGATGCTCCAATTACCTGGAAGTATCATTAGAGTATTGTAGATAAAAAAATACTTCAGGTACTTTGTGTACTCGCAGTATTTCGGTGTTCAATACTCTCGATACTCGGAGTACTCCGAGTAATTTACGTAGATGCTTGTACTCCGGGTACTCGAGGATATTTACTGCTCATACTCCCAGTACTCGGAGTATTTGGGCCTTCAGTACTGCTCATACTGCAAGAACTTCGAGTATTTAGGCCACCGGTACTCTAATACTCTCAGTACTCGGAGTACGAAACATACTCGACACTCCGAATATACTCGGGAGTATCGAGGATACTCGAAGCATCTGTGGAACTTTGGATACGTCATTTTCAAAACAGCGTTCGTTCATGATATACCGCACTACTGCCGCTGCTGCTGTTTTGTATGTCGAGTCAGCCAAAAGCTGAAACGTTAGAGGGAGCGCGTCTGTCGTTCGTCGGCACCCACCCAGCACCGAGTCACAGCAATAGTGAGCCTTCGAACTCTACGTACACGGGTATGGGGCCATGGCTGGAGAGCAAGGGGGAGAACCGATCCTCGGAAGAGAGGGATCTGCGTGTTCGTATCATCATACACACCTTCGTCGATTGTAGCATGACGACTTCGACTTTACTGAAAACAGCGCCGGGATGGCTGGGGTAAATAAGAACCCAGACACGCCAGGGAAGTAGCAGCAATTGAATGCTGCGGCCACAGCAAGGGCTAGCAGCAGGTTCTTCGACATGGCTCGGCCGCTGGCGGTGATGCACGATACACGATACTGCTTTGCTTGCTCTACTGTTATCTGCGGGGAAAATCTACGTAGATCCCTCTCCAGAAAAAGACACCTGAAGCCTCTACAAAACCCTTTTTGCTGTGTTTGTTGGTTTGTTGGGTTGGCGATCCACACCGACCACACCCGGTACTCTGCTTGATTTCGCGACATATCAGCTGCAAGAACCCCATCTTGGCCTCTTCGACAGAGCGTGATGTCTGGTTTTAATGGCGGTAGGCGTGGTGGGAGAAGCAGGGGGCGTGGAGCGCCATATCGGTGAGCAGAAACAACAACCCCAAAACTATTTGCAGGGAGAAAGTATACTCGTTGGTTTGCCTACTCTGTGCCTAAAACCAACGCTGCCGTGTCGCGGAGCGAGGCATACCCCTCGAAGGACAACCCTCGTGCATCTATCCCGAGGGCCTCCACTTGTGCATGGACGCAGTGTGTCGCGTGCTTGTAGAGACATGGTGTGAGTACAAAGAGGAGAGGAATGCAGTTGTTGGGTGTGCATCTCGCACGATGACCAGGGTTGGGCAGACATCGGATGGTACACTTTCACGATGGTCCTCAATGATGCCCCCAATGCACAGATTTGTGCACCGTAGGGCATGGGGAATCGAGCACAACACAGCAGGCAGTACTGGTATAGCAGTAGCGGTAGCACAGTACTACGGTGCGATATGCAGGGTGTACGAACCTCTCCTGAAATTCGAGTTCGGGAGCAGGAAATGTTCGTCTCGAGGTACATATTGATGGGTTATGCAGCAGTGTGACGGGTGTTGTATCAGATCTACCTACCGTAAGGTTGGTTCATCTTATCGTCGTGTTTACACTCGCTGCCATATTGTTCAACGAAGGTACAGCAACTGCAGCAGCAGCAGTACAACCGCACGTGCAGTTTCTACTGGATGCACATATGTACGTACTGTAGTGTCTAACGCATGGACATGCAACCTTGCTATACCCAGCAGCATCAACTCGCCCGATTTCAAACAACGACTTGTCAACTTTCAATCGGATTTGAACGTGATTATCTGCTCGTAAAGTTGCTGTGATTCTTGAAGACACTTGATACCGGTACGTACCAGGTTCCTTTTGTATTTACTCGTGCACCGGCCGTGGGCCGTGGCCCTGGCATACCCTGTGCCCTGTGCTATCCCCCTGATACTGGTATTTGACATGATAACAGCGAAATGGCTTTGACACCCGTAGGTCACCTGCTGATGGCGACTCTTCCTCGGGTAGCCATTTACGCGCTCTGATTGGCTAAGGGGTATATTACAAGCGGCGCAATTAACCTGGAGTATTTCCAAGCCACAGCAGCACCACGAGTCACGAGCGCGCCGAATCAACCTGAAGTGTTTCCAAGCACAGCATCCAAGCAAGCCGAATCAACCTGTAGTGTCTTGCCAAGCACAGCATCCCTATATCGTAGCACTGATCAATGGCGAAAACTTCGGGTCGGAGGGTCGGCTTTACGATAGGCGCCAAACACCAAAACCTCCGTGAAGATTCATCTCTTTTGACACATGCGTACGTAGTAGGTATGGGAAAACCCTTTTATTTTCAATACTACAAGGTGTACCACGAAAACGTAGTGCGTGTGGAGGCGTTTTTGTATGTTTTTTTTTTTTGTGTTTTGTCTCATGGAAGTGTGTTTCGTGCGTTTTTTGTCTCAAGCTGCGCTCGACCCGCGCTATGATAGCTACACAGGCACCCAGTGTGTTATTTTACGGAGGACCATAGTAAATAGGACCAAATATTGCAAGGGTGTGTTAGGTAAGGTACGTACTTAGGTATACCCGGGTAAAATACTCGGGTATGTACCTTACCTAACCACTTAGGTACGTTAGGTACGGACCCCGATACCTTACCTAAGTGTTAGGTACGTTAGGTACGGACCTCGATACCTTACCCAAGTTTTAGGTACGATAGGTACGCCGCTCGATACCT
>MEHQ01000254.1:0-30067 GCA_008828725.1 Saccharina japonica | reverse complement strand
ATATGGAAGGGGGGCATCGTGAAGGACTCCAGGAACAATTGTTTACAACGCGAAATACCGGGTTGTCCACAATTCTACGTTCCCACGGTGTTGGGCCGGTGCATCATCGGTGTGAATTTTATGATGAGTGCTGGTGTGTACTTTGCAAGTGCGGACTGCGGGGAGAAATCTACGGCTTCATGCGTGTATTACCCCGTGTGTCAGTGTTGGGTCATCTGTAAAGTCGGGACACCTGTGATAGTACTACTGTGCTACTGTAGCAATGTGTAACATAAGCGATAGTCGGCTTTGCGTTGAACGGCGTTGTTGATATCCAACTTTTCCCGCTGCTCCCTGATTCGGTACGAACGGAGAGGTTTGCTCGTACGTTACGAGTTTAGTTAGGTTTTTTAGCGCAGCAATTAGATCTGTCAGGTGATTTAGTGTTGTTTAGGTGTTGTGCTGGTCCCGGTACACGTTTCATATATCCGTCGATGGGCGATATCAGGCTGGCGTAGTTCAAGCCTGAGTGCCGCTAGAAGACGACGAGTGGGAGGTGTTTGGTGACGGTGCATGGTGTGCTGTTTTCTTGATGGGTTGCTATTGGTTGGCTGTTGTATTGATCCCGGTGAGCGTGACATATTTCCGTCGATGGACGGTGGCAGGATGGCGTAACTCGAGCCTGAGTGGCGATAGAAGACGACGAGTGGGAAGCGTTTGGTGGTGGTTTATGGTGTGCTGTGTTCTTGATGGGTTGATATTGGTTGGATGTTGTGTTGATCCCGGTGCGCGTGGCATACTACCGTCGATAGACGGTGGCAGGATATCGTAACTCGACCCTGAGTGCCGATAGAAGACGGCGTCTTGGTGGCGTTTTGTGATGGCTTATGGTGTGCTGTCTTTTGGGTGGGTTGGTATTGGTTGGGTGTTGTGATGGTCCCGGTGTACGTGACATACATCCGTCGATGGACGATGGCAGGCTGGCGTAACTCAAGACTGGGCGCCGATAGAATACGACGTGTGGGTGGAGTTTAGTGGTGGTTTATGGTGTGCTGTCGTTTGGGTTCAATTGGTTGGGAAGTTGTTGTGTAAAGGTGGGTCTTGATCCATTGGTTTGGTGAAAGTCGAAGACCACACGTACTCCTGTGGTGGTTTGGTGGTATGGGCTATCTCGTGGTAGCACTGCTTGGGTTTTTAGAAGTAAGCGAGTTGCGCTCCGACCTTGCTTTGGCAAAGGAGAAACGAGCTCTTGTGCATAAAGGAAGAGTACGCTGTGGCATTGCCTTCAGAACGCGCTGAGGCATGTCTCTCTTCACAACAACATTTAATGCATGACAAGCATTACAGCTACACACAGGGTGCTCCCGACGACGTTTCGCCAACGAGATGTATACGCCTTGCATGTAAATATGCATTAAATATTTTGAGTTCGGTTCCATGATAAACATGCACGCGATATAAGGCCGTCATGCATGCAACGCTATGCAACGCACACGGGTAGTCCTGCTGGATCTACGGTCGCGCCTACTTATTAAGGAACATCAGTTGACGTCGAGCTTCGACGCATGCTACATTAGTAAGGGTGCTGGCAGCTACCTGCTACATTTGTCAGAGGTACCTTACACATACATACAACACAACAGGTAACGTACAACACATACAACACAACAACTTAAAGAATTTGAAACTAGCCAATTCCTTTGGGGTCCCGCTAGAGATAGCGACGGAAACAATGATGACGTTGATGGTGGTATCAACCGTCTACGACCAGAGTGAGCGCCCAAACGTACAGGTAGGGCCCGTGCCGTAGGAAATCTTGAATAAATTGTGGCTCGGGAAGACTTGAAAGGATGCAGGCCCGCGATACGGAGCCGCGGGAGGCGGAAGCACGGGCACGACTAATGACCTCCGTCCAACCTTGTCGTAATTGGTAACACCTAGGGAACAGCAGGGCCCCGATTGCCCTGCTCTACATGTTATTTGTATTCAAGGCCAGCTTTGTTCTTACTAATAGTTATAGTATACACTCCTCGAGTAAGGACCCTCACAAAGCCCAGGCGCTATGTACCAGAGTCCCTGATGCGTCCCTTTGATCATCACAGCAAAATCGCTCAGAAACGCGACTTCATATTACAGGCAATACAAGGGGCTTCGCCGGCGGCCTGGCCGGCCGTTGGTCGCAGCCTCGCGTGATGCCGAAACTGTTAGCAGCATTGTGGCGAAGAATGGTCAGACGTAATGCCAAGAGCGCGCTTTACACACCTTAGCAGCATTGCGCCGTAGGATGAAAATCAGACGTACTGCCAAGCGTTGAGAGCGCTCTCACCACTGCCCAAGGAGAATGACAACCGTGTACCCGTAATAAATGTGAAACTGCTGCTGCTGCTGCACGCATACGTGTGTATTCGTTTTTTCGCCGCACACCTGACACATGCACATTATATGCTGTACAGCTCTGCCTACTGTGCGCGCCTACACACATCTTTGAAACAGGCGAAAGACGACGATGCAACTACTGCAATATTACAGTAGTAGCTGCTTGTAGTAGTACTGATGATACTGGTACGTGTGTGTATTTGATGCTGGTCATACATATCCAACCCACATACTTATTTGGCACAGCTCGCGGTAGGTACTGCTGTAGTACATCAGTAGTACTGATACATACGTGCCTTCGATACATACTCGACGTATGTACACATTTACGCGTCTCCTCCTCCAGAGACCAACAACCAAAAATCGATTCGTACGTAAAACGACAAGAATTCGTGATTTTCCATCCCCGTTTGCCAATGCCATTATTTGTGTTGAAACCCTCAACAACATTGTGGTGAGATTGGGTTTCAGTAGCATTGCGAGGCAGTTCGGAGTACGGGACTAGGGGACGATAGCAGACAGAGGCACATGGAGACTGAATTGGGCAAATGCGGTAAGCGAAGCTGACGTACGAGTACGTCAGAGCACGCACGGTTACCCAAATACTAACAAATGCAGGGGTAGATAATACGGTAGTCTGCTCGGTGCAATATAAGGGGGTACGAGTACACAGAATCACAAGAACTAGAGTCGGGTCGCAGGAGCACAGCAGCAGCAGGGCCGAGCTGCACAGAGACGAGCAGGTTAGACGAGAGATGACTGAGAGGCCGGGTATATCTAGATTAGGCGAAGAGTAACCTACGAGTAGAGTAGGGGGCCGGTGATTGGACAGAGAGAGTACGCAGCGAGTGGGTACTTGAACAGTAACGTAGACTAAATGGGTTCGCTACACCAGCCCCATCGATTCAGTCTTCCTTCCAGCCTTGCTTTCCACCTGGCTTGAGATAATAAACATCATTTTCTACTTATTTCTTCTCCTTGAACCTGACCACTGTCTACGTCTTCCTGAACCAACTAAACTCTGACGGTCTTCCCCTTCAGTCTCGAGTGAACCGGATTACCAAGGTCCCTTTCTACAAGAGTGGCGTCGTCGGCAGGACAAGGCTAGCTAGCGTCAACCAGGAGGAGCCAAAGAGACGAGAAGATGGCGTCCAAAAACTCGATGTCAGGTGAACAAAAGGGGGCAAGTAACGAGGGAGCTGCGAGCGCGAGCTCGCAGTCGGGCCCCATTAGGAGGTCCCCGCGCGTAAGCCAGGGGAAAGCCCGGGCGACGCACGAGGCCAGCGCTAGTGTGGCCGCAGTACTCACTAGTGGGGGAGCCTGTAGCTCTCCCGCACACACGGTGACAGACGAGGACCCGGCTCTGAATAGCAGAGGTCAGAGGGTCAATACTGGTAGCCCCGCGCTCGCTAGGAGCGGCCCGAGGGAAGAGGAGTACCCTCATACACAGAGCATCAAACGCTCGTACGCCCGCTCCGACACCAAAGTTCTGACCGCAGTACCCAGTATACCGTTCTCTTTCGACCACAATGTGCCCGACCTAGTGCATTTTACGTCCGACATGCGAAACGCGGTAGAGGATGTGAGGGTCGCGTGCGATGACACGCACACTGAATGGACCAGAGGTTGGAAGAAGGATTTAGAGCACCACGTCCTTCGTTCGGTCCGCGCGTCATCCGCACAGGAGGACGCTTTCGCTCAAGGAGGGAAACTCATGCCCGACACGGGTCAACGGGGGGGGCGGCGGAAGTGAGCGGATGGCGCCACACAGTAAGGGGTATAAGTAGGACTACCGCGGTCAGGACTACTCCCAGGCGCGCCGTGGCAACTGAGGAGGCTGCGGCAAGTAGGTTGACTTGCCGGTAGCACCGCGGCCTCCGTTGTTCTCCGTTGCTGTGCGCGAACGCAGGAAAAACCGGAATAAAGGAGACCGGAGGAGGGGGGGGCCCCTGGAAGAGTTCGACATGGGCCGCGGTGCACAACGCGGGTCCCAGTCAAGAGGCAGGATACAATCTGTCTACAGCCGGTAAGAGCGAGGGTACAGTAAGTAGTCGTCTCCCCGGAATGAGCGGAAGTAATTATCCCGCCGTCCGATTGTGCGCTGCTAACAAAAAACCATCGTTTTGCACAAGCTCCGCCGCCTATAGCCGTACAACAGCGAGCGGGCTAGACCGTCCGGACCGTGAAGAGACCCGGTGTAAGCTGCCGAGTGTATCACGAGCCCGAAGCAACGATACAGCGTTGAGTGTGTTGGATAATAGTCATACCAAATATGAGTCACTGTCCGTTTCCAACGGGGCCAAGAGCGGGCCCGCTTCATCTGATCATTTGAAGTTAGAACAATCCCCCACTGGTAGTAGTCGTAGCGCTCGGGGAGGTAAAAATAGGGGAGCGGTATCTGGCCCACCTAGCAAAGACCGCGTGTTTTCCCCGCCGATAGTGGCAAATCATACACGATGCGGTAACGGTAAGGGTGGAAACACCAACAATAGGGGAGCGGTATCTGGCCCAACTAGCAAAGACCGCGCGTTTTCCCCGCCGATAGTGGCAAATCACACACAAGGCGGTGATCGTGGAAACACAAGAAAACAAGTACGGCTCACAATGAAGAAAGCACGTACCACAGTAGATAGGATGCCGACCATATTTGAGCGAGACGCGGAAACTAGTCCGGATGAATGTGTTGATGTATCCAACACGACCTCAAATGCACTGAGCACTAGTAGTAGTAGTAGGAGTAGGGGAAATACAGAAGTCCAACGAGGTGACTTCTCGAGTACGCCAGGTACACCCGACAGCATACACGCCCTGGATCCCACGCCACACCACAGCATTGACGCGAAACCCGTAACCTTCCCACCCCGCCCGGCACGTATCGCCAAGGGAGAACGCGCGGACTATCTGCCGGAGTTTACGCGAGCGGTCGGCGGCAGCGTGACGCTGGATAGACGGCGACACACGGCCCGTGCGCGTATCTTTGCGGGATCCAAGGCCACGCGCACGCAAGCTTGTACGGTACTATTGGACACGGGAAGCCCAGCGACCTTCGTTCAGCGCAAGGTATGGCAACGTATGTTGGGGTGCGGGGCTGCGTCACCGGAGGGTTTAACAAAAATAGCAGAAAGGAAATGGGGGGGCTTCCATGGCATACCGTTGGTCACCTCTAGCAGAGTCCGGTTAAACGTAGAGATGGGGGGGGAGGTAGGAGTCTTACCGGGGGAAAAACGCGTGCCAACGGTCTGTTTGGCCGTATACGCACACGTAGTCCCGGACGAGGCGATGACGCACGCAATATTGCTGGGTCGGGATGGATGGTCGGAATTTCCAATACGAAAATATGTCGATATAAACGAAAACGAAACCGTGGTCACCTTCACTGGAAGCGACAGTGCGTCTGCCGAAACGACTCAAAGATATTCGGACTGGGTTAACAGTGCCGTAGGGTGGGTCGAACCGCACAGCAGCAGCGCCGTGGTCGTAGCACGATTTTCAGGAAAGCATAGTACCATACCGAATGCCACCTCATGGGTTAAAATCGACATCACAAATACCGACGGAACAGCGGCTGCTGCCGGGATGTATTACATTCGATTCAAAGAGGGATGGTTACCTCGGGAAGCCATAGTAGAGGCCAGCACCTCCGAAATTCCGTTTCGACACGAGAGAGACACACCGTATTTAATGCAACCAGGCATGAAACTCGGTACCGGGGGTGCGCCCCTGGAAAAAAGTGACCTGGCTAAAGCTCAGTTCACGCCCACCCCTTCGGACACGGTTCATGTAGTAGACAATGCAGCTCACAAGCAACCTTGCGAGCCGCCGGTAGCAGTTTTAGAGAGTTTGGACGAACCGCAACGCGCAGCGTTCGTCCGGTTGTGGCAGCGGGTGCCACCACACTTGCATGAAATAAGAATTGACTTCGAAAAAACGTTGTGGACAGCAGCAGATAGTGACGCCCTCGGTGATCTACTGTGTAGATACGAACAACGCTTTTCACATCACAGCACGGATTTAGGCCACGTCACCGTTGACCCGTTCCGCATTATACTCAAAGGTGACGCACGTCCCGTAAAACAACGACCGTACCGCCACTCACCAGTTTTAGCGTCTAAGGTACAAACCGAAATTGATAAGCTAGTACTGGCAGGAATACTACGACGCTCGTACTCCAACTGGTCCAGCCCACTCGTGGTCATTGCGAAATATGACGGTAGAATCAGAATAACGTGCAATTACAAGCGGTTCAACGAGCAATCCGTCATACCAGTCATGCCGCTGCCTACTGTAGATGACTTACTGGCTGATTTAGGAGGGGCCCACGTTTTTAGTACGATGGACCTGGTTAGCGAGTTTTACCAGTGCTCGATACACGAAGATTCCATTCCCATCACCGCGGTCTGCACACAATCCGGAAACTGGGAATGGACCGTCATGCCGATGGGGCTTGCGTCCAGCCCGGACTGGTTTCAGTCGATCATGCTCCGGGTATGTGAGGGCCTAGAGAGGGTACGGTTGTTTATAGACGACATTGTCTGTTTTTCGAAAACCGGTCGTGAGCATGTTGAAGAATTTCGCCAGTTCTTTGAACGCCTCACCATTTTCGATTTGAAACTCGCGCCAAAGAAAGCACATCTAGGAGTTAAAGTGGTAAAATGTTTGGGTCACAGGGTCACCGCCGAAGGATTAGCCCCAGACCCGGGCGAGGTAGAAGCGATACTAAAAATGCCGATGCCCACGAACATCAGTCAGCTGCGCTCACTATTAGGAGCCGTAAGTTATTACCGGAAGTTTTTGCCCAAAATGGCGGCCGAAACAAAGTCCCTAAACGCGTTGCTAAAGAAAGGGGTCCGATTCGAGTTCACCGCGGAACACACGCACATAGTACAGACCTTGCTGGAAAAATTGTCGAGTCCCAAAGTTTTAGCTTTTCCGGACTTTTCGGCCGCCATCTCTGGTGATCGGCCATTCAGATTAATTACGGACGCGTCCATAGATGGTTTAGGCGCAGTAGTAGAACAAGAACAGAGCGACGGCACCACTCGACCACTGTGTTTTCTTAGCCGGGCGACACTCCCGAATGAGCGAAATTGGAGTGCCACCGAACTAGAGTGTGCAGCCATTGTGTGGGCAGTAAAGAAAAATCGTCCGCTGTTCTACGGTATACCCTTCATAGTAGTAAGCGACCACCAACCATTAAAGAACCTTGAGAGCCTGGCGGCGAAAGTTAACCGCGTCCCAAGATGGTACGACTTCTTGAGCGCGTACACCTACAAACTAGTGTACCGGTCAGGGCGCCTAAATGGTAACGCGGACCTCATGTCCCGCTTGCCGCTGCCTGCCACTGACGAAGCAACTGGTCCCGCGCTCCGCCTGACCGACCCGACGGATGTTGATGTCTACTTTGTAGGGGCCAGCGGGGTACAGCCACGCTTGGGGAGACGGGTGGGGGCCAGCTTGGGTGGGCTGGGCCCGGAAATGGGGGGAGGTTTTGAGGAAGGGGAGAGAGAACACAGGCTGGCGCCGCGGACAACGGACGAGCAAGCGCAACTGTCATGGGAGCAGATGCAGAACGACCGAAAACGTGAGCAAAACCAGGCGAGCCCATCTGAGCGTGCGCGAGTATATGCGGTGCGCGACAACAGCCCATTAACTCATCCCGACGAAAGTAGAATAGTCAGCGGCCAGCTGGAACCAGGCCTGATAGTACACGCATGGCCAATGACCAAAGAGGGTCGAGAGATTTTAGGCTCCAGGTCTAAGCAAGATGTAGCAGTAATAATCCAGGATGGGGGGGGTAGTAGTGCCGGGGGGGCGGCAGGCGGCGGTCACCTAGAAACGGAGCTAGATACGCACGACGAAGAATTTACCAGTGACGCGGCATGCGCGTTCGGCGAAAATTTATGCCAGAAAACGGTACAGGACTGGGCGACAGCCCAAAGCAAGGACGAAACAGCGCATCTAGCAATAACGTGTATAGCAAACGACACACCGAGCAATGAGATACCGGAGGACGGGTTAAGCCCGAGAATAGACGCGCAAGAAGTTAAAAGACTAATATCACAGGGAGAACTAATGGAACTGCCCAACTCCGAAAAATTATTGGTCCGGCGTCCGTCGCGTGTTCCGGTGGAGCGTCCAGGTAGACACCCCGGACAGTATGAGAGGTTGCTGGGAGACGAGGCGGTGAGGACGTATGTGCCACTGCTGCTGCGACCGTGGGTGATGGACTGTGCACACAAGGAGGCAGTTCACTTGGGCGAAAAGGTGACACTTGGGTTGTTACAGAGATTCTATTGGTGGAATGGCATGGCCGAAAGTGTAAAATGGTGGATACGTAGGTGCTATAACTGCCAGGCCAGAAAAAGCGCCAGACAAACAGTGCGTTGGCCTCTAATATCCATTTCCTTGCCGAGTAGACCGGGACAGATGGTAGCGTTTGATCTTTTAGGACCCCTGCCGACAACGGCGAGAGGAAACGCATATGTATTTTTAGTGGTAGATTTGTTTAGTCGGCACGCAGAGGCGTACGCAATAACGAAAGGGGAGAAAAACACGGAAGGTTGTGCCGCTCGGTTGGTACACGATTACATTCCGCGGTAGGGATGCCCGCACACGTTTCTGTCCGATCGGGGTACGGAATTCGTGTCAGTAGTATGTAGGGGGGTTTTCAAGATGTTGGGTTCTGTAAAAAAATATACGAGCTCATACCACCCCCAAACGAACGGTATGGTAGAGAGGTTGAACCACACCTTATGTCAAATGTTGGCGTACCTCATAGCGGATGACCAAAATAACTGGGATACGATGCTTCTACACGCCATTGCCGCCCATAATAACAACGTGAGCAGAGGCACGGGCTTGGCGCCCAACTAAGTACACATAGGTAGGTATCCCAGGTTGCCGATGACAATCCTAGAAGGTAGTGGCGCCAAAGGCCACCATAGCGCGAAACGGGACCAACTCGACTATCTAGAATTGATGCGTGACCGACAGGTGCGAGCGTATGAACTGGTAAGGGAAGAGGATAGGCGGATAAAAGCAAAACATTAAGCCGCAAATGACGAAATCGACAAAATGATGAACAACAAAACTAGGTTCGAAATTGGGGACTGGGCGTGGGTTTATGACGACCATAGTACCATCACGGGGGGGGGGAAACACGTAATCAAGCCGACTGAGGGCAGCTCAAACGTGAAAGCGTTCGCACTAGTTAGAAAAACTCTCAAACAGTTGGACATGCCCCTATAAAATCCTGTTCGTGGGGGCAGGTAAAACGGACGACGGACGCGAGGTAGGACCGAAACCAATATTGTTAGACATCCGATCGGACGAGCCCGGCCACAAAGGAATCAGCGCGCGGGTATCGGTTCACCGTTGCAAGAAGTTTTTCAACCCCCACAGAGGGGCAACCGCGCCACGATTTTTGCCATGGGCCATGAGCAATTACGTACTGAACAAATATTCGGAGATTTCACCCCCGTTCCACCTGACGGCAGACGATGTGACCGCAGAGTTAGACACCCACCGCGTGACGCCGCAAAAACTAACGAAGCATCGACTAACGAGAGGGCTGGGCGGGAAAGTCGCGGTGCAATATTACACGTATTGGGAGGATTTAGAGCGCCCCACATGGGAGCACGAGGAGGAAATAGAGCAGTACGGGAGTTTGGTATCTAGCTACTGGGCTGGCGAACCCGTGCAGGTTAAAGGGGAGAACGCGAAATACCGCAGATACAGAGTCCAAGTGGCTAAGAGGGCCATAGCCTGTGCAAAGGGCGAGAGACACGTGCTGCAAGGGTATTTTCTTTGTTGTGACACTAGAGAGCGGCCGGGCCTGTATTCACCTGATATCGTCGGTTCGTACATCTATTTTAATACGACCCTAACAGGCTGGCAGCTGGCAAGGGTGGTGGGGATAGCGGAGGACGCGGAGAGCGTGACCCTCCCACACACAATCAAGATGCTGGATCTGGGGAAGCAGTACAATGTACATCTGTCAGCGTCAACACTATCAACCGTCAGCGAGGAGCAAGGAGCTTGGTGCTGGCACGCGCACCGCCGGACACGGAGCGTCAAGAACTACACGGCATCACTGGATTAGGGCGGGCGCGGGACGTAACATATTGGGCTGGGGGGGTGGCAGTACGTGAGATTTATCTGGGAATCGCACGTACAATGCCAGGGGGTAAGCGTATTAGGCTGGGGGGGTGGCAGTACGTGAGATTTATCTGGGAATCGCACGTACAATGCCAGGGGGTAAGCGTATTGGGTCGGGGGAACGGCTGTACTAGGGAATTATCCGGTATTTCGCGCGTATCATGCCAGGTGGTAAGAGTACGGGGTTGGGGACCGGCACATAGGGTGTTTTTCAATGCCACCATAAGCGACATGCCGGGGGACAGAGTATGGGGACGGGAGAACGGCAGATAGGGTATTTTTTAATGCCACCATATGACCATGCCGGGTAATCGACGGGTAGTAAGCATAATGGTTGGGAAACGGCACATAGGGTGTTTTTTAATGCCACCATAAGCGACATGCCGGGGGACAGAGTATGGGGATGGGAGAACGGCAGATAGGGTATTCTTTAATGCCACCATATGACCATGCCGGGTAATCGACGGGTAATAAGCAGAGAGGTTGGGGGACTGGAGAAATGAGTAACAAGCAGGTTAACCGTGGTCGGCGTAGGTTGGCTGACACTATACAATGGCTGGGATTTTTGTTTTTCATAGGTTGCTAACATTATACATTGGTTGGGAGTTTTGGCAGGGTCATAGGTCTCGGGCACTGCACAAGGGTTGGGAGTTTTTGTTTTTGGACACCATGCTAAGTTGGTTGACCCTATACAAGGGTTGGGATTTTTGGCAGGGTAGTAGGTTTACTGATAATGCACAATGGTTGGGAGTTTATTTTGGGACGCCATGATAGGTTGGTTAACACTGTACAATGGTTGGGATTAACTTTTTTCTGACACGAGGGTTATTTATTTTTTTCTGGGTGACGCAGTTTGATATGGCCGGGTTTTTTTTCCCCGGTGGCCGACAATCTCACGACGGGTTGTTGTTCCACCGCGCACCCTCTGGGGCAGCGGTGGACCTGGGGGACTATTGTGGTGAGATTGGGTTTCAGTAGCATTGCGAGGCAGTTCGGAGTACGGGACTAGGGGACGATAGCAGACAGAGGCACATGGAGACTGAATTGGGCAAATGCGGTAAGCGAAGCTGACGTACGAGTACGTCAGAGCACGCACGGTTACCCAAATACTAACAAATGCAGGGGTAGATAATACGGTAGTCTGCTCGGTGCAATATAAGGGGGTACGAGTACACAGAATCACAAGAACTAGAGTCGGGTCGCAGGAGCACAGCAGCAGCAGGGCCGAGCTGCACAGAGACGAGCAGGTTAGACGAGAGATGACTGAGAGGCCGGGTATATCTAGATTAGGCGAAGAGTAACCTACGAGTAGAGTAGGGGGCCGGTGATTGGACAGAGAGAGTACGCAGCGAGTGGGTACTTGAACAGTAACGTAGACTAAATGGGTTCGCTACACCAGCCCCATCGATTCAGTCTTCCTTCCAGCCTTGCTTTCCACCTGGCTTGAGATACTAAACATCATTTTCTACTTCTTTCTTCTCCTTGAACCTGACCACTGTCTACGTCTTCCTGAACCAACTAAACTCTGAAGGTCTTCCCCTTCAGTCTCGAGTGAACCGGATTACCAAGGCCCCTTTCTACAAGAACATGGGATGATGCGATGACTCTGCACACCGTAGCCCGTTGGGAAGGTTCGAGCACAGCTGCTGCTGTACATACCATAGGAGCCCCGCAGCAACGTGTATAGTGTATGCATACAATCCGTAGCATCGTGCTGCTGCAGCCGTGGCTCCATCATAGCGGCTCGCTGCTGTACATATACGTGCTGCTGTACACTATCTATGTACGGATTATATTGAGAGTTCCCAGTTCTCCACCATGCCTGGGTGGCATGTGTACTCGGGGCTTTCCAACTCTTCCCCAGATTCTAGCACACAACCTCGCGTAGTGGCTTTCACAATGGCGACACCGGCCAGGTAATCGACTCCCCTCGTGGTTCGGAAGTCAGGGAACACGTACCGAAGAAAGCACGCGAAGACACGAGCCCTGTTTGCAGGCTACGCACCAAAACGCTGACAGGCCACGATTCGTCGGAGATTTCGTCGTAGGTCTTGACGTCGAGGCCTCTTGCGGACGCTACATCGCCGAGCAGGCGGATCGGCGACGCCGGCGGTTGCCGGCGAAGCTGGGGCACGCGTCAGCAAAGAAATCGCGCGGAGACGCGGTCAGAGGCGGAAGATATCCGCAGACCTAAGGATGTGCATCTATATTATGAAATTGTTGTTAGTCTGTCTGTCTGGAGTCATGGTCTCGCGATCCAGAGCGCTTCAGCCCAGGCTTGCCCCACAGATACGGAGGCTGGGTGCCACAGCCAGTGGAATGCCGGGTTTCATGCTCCACCGAGTCCTGGCCGTCGCGCGCTGAGCATCGCCACAACCCCAACAACAGTGACAACGGACGGACGGCAGTGTAAGGGCCATTCCAACTCTACATTTAGACACCAATGTTCGTTAAATGTCCGTTCAGAATGATACATCACAGCACACTCCAAGTACCGCCATGACGTTTTCGCGAGTCTCGCGATCCAGAGCGTTTCAGTTCCGCCTCGCAACATCGGTAGAGAGGGTGCGAGGCACAATAATCGGGACACTGCGTCTCCCATAGCGCCGAGTCCTGGCTGTCGTGTGCTGAGCATTGCCGGCAACCCCTCAGGCAATATGCAACGCGCGAGATAGCAATGCCGTGAGATATGGCCTGAGGCTGTCCATTTTGAATCCAACTCTACCGACTGGGCAAACATTTATCCATTTCAGAGAGCACTGGACATTTTTCCTCAAAGTGTGACTATATTTGTTTATAACTAATAAACACGAAGCCTATTGGGGGATTATAAAAAATAATACATTCCTGCATACAATTCAACGAGATCCTCCAGCAACAGCAAGCATGCAGAAAACTACAACCATCACCACATCGCCACCAACAGTAGCAATAGCAGCTACCATCAACACACCACCAGCACCAACACCACCAACGCCGACACCACCACCACCAACACCGCCACCAGCTTACAGACAGGCGGGCCTGGCACCTAGACCCGAATACATGCTGCCCACTGGTGAGATGGCAGACTGTACAAACAGAGACACGAAATCAGCCTAAAAGGTCGGATGAAACCGGTACTTTTCATCAAGAAGTAATTGGTTAGTCTGACATATATCTAGCCAGCCAAGCTGCTGACATACTCTTTTGACTTGTAATTATGTGGCAGATGGTTACAGTAGACTTTGGTCCAAATACAAGCCAGAGACCGCTGGCTCTTTCTAGAAGGTTGTTACGGAAAATAACGTAGAACCATCAAGCTTCCACCACAGAAGGGGGGGATAGGGTCTCATTCCCGGATTAGAAACCCTTTCATACCTCTAAACTGTGACCAACCGGGGAAAACTATTGCGATTTCCCTGGTGGACACCGCCCAGCACGGCGTGGAAAACAAATCCCCATCGACTAATGCCTGATGTTGTCAAGAGGCTCATGGAACGCCAGCGGCAAACGGGGGTAATAGGGTCCTATCTCCGGACCAAAATCCGTTCCATGCATCTACAACTTCAAAAGCCCGGGAACGAAAATGGATATCGCTCGAATCGATATCGCCTCGCAAGGTGTGGAAAACCCAGCCCTACCGGGTGATTGCTGGCTGGGGCTCGCCAGCACGTGTCGAGAGTTGCCACCCAGGACAACGTTGAGGTCCCGCATCACCCGGGAATTATGAAGCCCCATCCCCGGATCATAAAAGCTGCCGTATAGTTAAAACTCCAACAACCCAGTGACAAAAATAGACATTCCACGGGTCGATACCGCCCCGCAAGGTGTGGGAAACCCAACCTCAGTTATCTGATTTCACATGCAGCTAGGCTCATGGTGGAAGTTCCGCCGCACTCGGGGACGACAAGGTTCCATACCCGGACCAAACATTATTTCATACATGTACAACTCCAACTACCCAGGGACGAAATAAGACACCCCGACGCGTGCTACGGTAGAGGTAGCACTTTTTGGCTGAATCGTTTCCTGAATGATCGGGCTCCTTAACCCAAATTCGTCGGATTTTCATTTTTGTGACGAATAATGTTTCAGGGTATACTTCGGTTATGCGATTTCGCATCCGGCAGCACTTTAAGTTTCCTTCAAAACAAAATGTTCGGTGAGGTATGACGCTCCTTAAGTGAGGAGCTCAGAAAAACATGGTGCACCTCTATCGTAGCATGCGTCCCCCCCGGATCGAGACCGCCCCGAAAGGTGTGTGGAAACCCCTGCCGCAATTGATTGCAGATTCATGAGTCGCCGGGTCTCATGGAACCAGCGCGAGACGAGAGTTTCCCCTCGGAACAATGTCGATGTCCCGCCGCACCCGTGGACGATAAGTTTCTATCTTCGGATCAAACATCCTTCCATACATCTACAAAACCAGCAACCCGGGGATTAAAACGGACACCCCCCGGGTCGATACCGCCCCACACTGTGTGGAAATCCCAACCCTACAGGCTGATTCATGATTGGTTGGGGCTCAAACAGCCAGCGCTCGGCGAGATTTTCCCCTCTGCGCAACGTCGCGAGGTTCGGCCGCACCCAGGGACGAGAAAGTCGCATATCTGCACCAGACATCCTTCCATACATCTACAACTCCGACAACCCGGAAACGAAAACGGACATCTCTCGAGTCGACCCCACCCCGTCAAGTGTAAATGCCCCGACCCCACTGGCTGATTTCAGGTTTTGCTGGCGCTCATCGTCTCGATGTCCCACCGGACCTGGGGATGATAAGGTCCTATCTCCGGATCATGAGTCCTTCGATACATATACAACCCCAACAACCCGAGGACTAGAAAGGACACCCCGTGGGTCGATACCACCCCGCACGGTGTTCCTCACAATGCCGTTTAAAGCGGTACAACACGGCACACTCCGAGTACTACCACACACCCACATGGGCAACACCAAGCTAGCGCCGCGGGCGGAGCCGTAGCTGTACCGCTACTATGTGAAAACATACCTAAGATAGGTGGATGTATAGGCTCACTAGCAGCCTAAGTCACCAAAATATAGCCGATATTCCACGCATCGCTTCTCTCGACCATTGCACCGTGTGCTCCTCATTAACTGCTACTACAGTACAGCAGTGTTTATGCTTACGGCTAGAACATTCGTGATACTGAGTTAGATATTGGCGTCATGGTCACAGAAGTAGCACGTGCCATGGACGATTGTAATCGTATGAGGTAAAATTTTCCCGTTGATTGTACTCAGTAACACAACGCATAAGATCCATCGCATAGTAGGAGTTCCACATACTTGATAGGGATTCTTGTAGTGGTATATGGGACATCGGGGTGTTTTCTGAGCCGCTCGATGTCACTCGCAGTTTGGGCCGGGTCAGCTCGACAGCAATGGAAATAATGCATAAGAGAGGTTCTGTGTTACTGCTGTCTTGAGCCACCACGACGTCTGCCTGTGCCAACTGCGTGTACACATTTAGAGACCAATCAACACACAAGTGAAACAGGTGATCCTATTGGAGAGCGCTGGCCTCCCAGAGGAGACTCCCAGAGCGGAGCAGGTTGCGCGAGCCCATGCCAGGTCACAAGGACGCTGGTATGGACAGAATAAAGGTAGTTAGGATTGAGATCTCGGCCCTGGAGCTCGAGAAGGAGTTCGGACTCGCAGAGGCAACTCTGCAAGCGTCGTATGCAGAGGATCCCTCCTTGGCTCGATTTTGGTCATGGCGAGTGCCGGCGATGACGGAGAGACTTCAGTTTATCTGCAAGGAGCATGAGCTTCAAGCGGAGGTCGTGATGAAAGTTGCTGTAGATTTAGTTAGATACGAGAAGAGAGGACGAGGAGAGGAGAGAGGAGAGAATAGAGAGGAGATGCCGCCCCAGCAGCAGCAGCGCAATCCCAGCAACGCCACGTAAGAGCCGCAGCTGATAGACCCGCGTGGATCCAGAGGCGACGGCACTGGAGTGCAGCAGTTGCAGAGGCAGCAGCTGCTCCAGTCGCAACGTCCGCAAGAGGAGCAGTAATCAGAGGAATGCTGCGCTTGCCGGGACATAAGAGCGCGCCTATCGCCGCCGCTGTTTTCGCCGCGGCCGTACCCACTGCCGCCGCCGCCGCCGCCGCCGTCATTGCTAACGCCACTGCCGCCGCCGTCGCTGCCGCCGCCGCTGTCAACACCGCGGCTTGAACGCCCCAGTTCAGCCGGGCTTATGCCTTAGACTGTGGGTCTAGTTTGCGCACAAGAGGAGAGTAAGATAGAGAAAGTTAGTTGGCCGGCACGAAGAGCCGGGGGAAGGGAGAATAATTGGAAGCCGGGGGAGACGTTGCCCCCGAGGAAGGAGGAGAAGGAGAGAGCGAGGATGGGGGCTGGCGGAGGAGTCTGCATCGTCGGTTGGGAGGCAGAGCACGGGCGCAAGAGGAGGCGCTGCCCGAAGCGAGAGAGAGTAAAGGAGAAATGATCACCACGCCGTCAGCAAGGGCTCTCGCCAGTACGAGGCGACTATGATCATGTTGCTTGCTGCTGATGATTTCCGTTCTTGAATTGATTTTGTGTTGGTTTCAAAATGATGAATACCCCCACATTTGAGATTGAGAATGAAGCATGTTTTGGAGATTTCGAGGGTGGAATGGAGGTATGACACACAGACGTATTTTTATAGCTTCTCTCACTGAAGTTTTCCTGTAGACTGCTGTAGCGTACAGGTACTACTGCAGGACGAAGGCTACCTGTTTTATGGTGACCTGGTCGTACGCTCTGGCTGGGTACCAATCCACGTACGAGCAAGACGAATATTTGGAAAGTGCAATATGAGGATACTATGAAATAATGAGTTGAATTTTCAGCACACACGTACATCATCAGTACTGTTGCTGTATACTATCAGCAACACCCCGTAATTGAATACGAATACGAAAGCAGTAGTAGTATAGTAAGGCGAGTACAAGAGTATACACAGAGTTGAGTGCGATACTACATCGTATATATCTGTACTACAGAGTAGCACAACCCCTCGTCCAGTGTCCGTTACCCTGGTATGTACTGCGGTTAGTGGTGGAGTTATGAGTATTAGCTGATAAACCACTTTGCATGGTACTGCTGTATATGTTCACCACGTAGGTAGGAGGATTGAGTGAAATCCTACGCGTACGTGCAGCAGTATGTAGTGATAGGTTATGCATGGGCAATTCATGGATTCGACATGGTATGGGATATCATGTGGTATCATCGGGATGTTGTTGCTGTCAAGTAACCATTATGCAGTGGCACTTGAGATAATTAAAGTGCGGTAAAAAGATAGATTTGCAAGCTGATACGTATGAATGCACGAAAAGAGCAGAATACCCGTGGCCACCCTGATTTCTGGTCCGTACTATATTTTCCCTGCTCTTTGTTTCGAGTCTATCTATGCTGTCGACGTGGCTCCTGATTTCACTCAGGAGTATACGCTGGATGAGCCGAGCTGCGGCGACACTGTGAGGCCGGAAGGAGAGGCAGCCGCAGCGGAGGCAATAACAGCAGTAGGAATGTTTGGGGCATTATTGGGACTGTGGGAAGGTTTAGGTTTTCGAATTAAATGTGATTGCCTTGTTCTTAAGAACGATTTCAAGGCTTAAGTTTTTGCTGACCGATTTGCTTGGTGCGTATTGCGTTGAGAGTGCGGCTGTTGAAGATAAAAAAGGTTAAAAACCAGAAACGGGTACACCCGCGCCGGTTTGAGTCAAAAACGGGTACATAATGGAATCGAGTCAAAACACCACATCCCGCGAGCCATCGCGGGATAGATTGGCCGAAATCACATCATGCCCGTTTCTGAGAGGTGGTGATAACCAGGCACACTTGTCGTCGCCTAGCTATACCCTTAGACGTGTCCGGATTATGTTTGGAGGGTTCAGGTCCGGGTGGGGTCGGGAGCAGGGTCAGGGGTGTTTAGACGCAGAGGGTTCTGGCGGCAAGCATTCGTGTTTTACTTGGTCTCAGCATGTACCTGAAATACACCCTATATAGATACCAGGTATGTTGATACTGCTGTGCACACATACGACAGCACGACAGCATATCAGGTGGATCGTCGTATATATGACTGAAGACGTACGTACTACGTACCCAGGTGCGTAAAATGGTTGAATAGAGTTTAAGTGGATCGTGAAAAAGCCTGAGAAAATGAAACAACGAAAGATCGGCCGCAGACGCAGTGGAGAGCGAGGCACACTGTAGGCAAGTGGTTAACCAAACAAAATAACCAAAAACGGTTGAAAGCCAAACATAATAGACATTAACAGTTGTACCCGGGACATTTTCTCTCAAAAATGGGTACAATTTGTCTTAGGCCAATCGCATGGCTCGCTGGGCGTGTTTTTTACTTGATTCCAGAATGTACCCGTTTTTGAGTAAAAACCGACCGCGTATACCCGTTTTTGGTTATTACCCGAAAACAAAACCCAGTCTACGGCTAAATGACCACGACTGAAGTGACTTTGAACTGCACCAGAGGGCGCGTTCGGTCCAGATTAAATGTTCTTGGTTTTGAGCTTTTGGTCGTATTCCGCCTTTCTTTGCGTTTGGTACGCGTTGGATGGAGCGATATTGGGTCTGCATACTTGAAGTATTGTAAAATACTCGTGGACAGAGTTTCTGCGGTTACGTTCATATAATACGAGTGGAGTTTCATGTTTCCTGGTTCAGCTAGGCCCCATACAGGGTAGTAGTATATCGAGGTAATCGGGGATGTTCAAGGAGGTTTATGTTTGTTGGTATTTGAGTATGTATTACCAGTCGTTGCGAAAGCGTACAGCAACGTTAGGGTATGTGAGCTATGAATCCGAAGAATGATACCGTTTTTACTTGGCTAATTCTGAGGATATTACCGTTATTCCTGGCAATGAACTTCGAGAGTATACGATGTTTCCAACACGAGCAACTATGATTTCGGGTACTGTGGTTTGAGCGCCAGATTAAGTATTCGGGAAGAAGTACGTATGCTATCTCGCATTACCGTCGCGATCTGTAGATCTATGGCGGGAGTAAGGGATGAAAGGAGACTTTTATCCGAGAGAAACGGGGTTCCTTGCGATCTCTAGCATTATACATTTTTCAGTAGTTTGGATTTGTTTGGTGTGACTACGTACTGTCACATTTTCCATAGTTGCATTGTTTTTGTCCGGGGTTGAGGGGGAGGTTTTCACTTGTCGTCGGGATGAGTTTCCTCTTTATTTTATGTGTTTTGGACTTGAGATTATATGAGTCTTGATTTGAGGATATGATTTTCGAGACGCGTATTTGAGTTTGGGTTTCCGAGCTTGTTATGAATTCAATATGATTAAACGATGTATCGACCCTGCAATGTCGTGCCTTATCATGCACCGAGCACGGGGGAATTATGATGGCTGTGTATAATGAGCAGGGGGGATGTTGATTGTACTCAGCAACACAACGCATAAGATCCATCGTATAGTAGGAGTTCCACATACTTGGTAGGGATTCTTGTAGTGGGATACGGGACATCGGGATGTTTAATGAGCCGCTCGATGTCACTCGATGTTTGGGCCGAGTCAGCTCGACAGCAATGGGAATAATGCTTCTGTTACTGTTGTTTTGAGCCACCACGACGCCTGCCTGTGCCAAATGCGTGTACACCTTTAGAGACCAATCAACAGTCTCGAACAAAGGTGGACAGGGGGAACCGTGTGTATCCTGGTAGGGGGGATCTCCAACACAAAACGGCGTAATGCGTTCCCCCCAAACGCTATAAACCGTACAAAAAATGCATACGTGCACAAATTACATGTATGTTGAGATGCTCTCTGTGGGCTGGTGTTACCTTGTTGTGGCCCGCAGCATCTGCCATTGGAGTAGGCTGGGGATAAAGGTGAAGCGCGTACATTCTCGCTTCAGCATGATTCATCATGGGGTTCATATATAGTACTCAATGTTTCGTGAGGTGAACGACGAGCTCTTGTCGCTCAAGGATGCTCGGCCAATGGACGCAGCAGGATTCCAACTCATATCTAATATCCACGACGCGGAGGGGCACGTACAAATACGCGCGTATGTATCGTGTGGGGGGAGGCGCCAGTGCTGTCTTACGAACTCGTATACTCGTACCTTTACATACATTCCTGGTAGTATACGAGTCCTGGTACCTGGTATATCTCGTGGATGCTACCTCGTATGGGTGTATGGCGTGTTGTGTTTCGGCCTACGATACGCTGACTGATACCTGGTATCTCCCGTCGATACTACTGGTACGTATCGTGTGGAAATTGCCAATTTCAAATCCATAGGTAGAGCGGCACAACCTCTATATTATTGAGCCGTAACATGTTATCAATTGATTCGTCAAAACGTAACAACGGTACTCATCGTAAATAATGTACCACAACACACAGCTTCTACAATGGGACACTCATGCCATCAACTCTACGATAAGAGTTCGACGGTGTGATTCACCATCAATATACCAGCGCTAGGTACGTATACGATACGACTTGCCATGGCGCCTATTTCCTAGAACTCCGATCCGCACACAATGTACTCGTACATACATACGTGGGTCTATGGATCTCTTCGTGTCGTACATACCAGACAACACATACGCCAGGTAATACGACGGGGCCTCGTCTCGTCTGCTCTATGGTGTCATACATCGTTGATATTATACAAAAAAATAGACCATTCCTCGTCTCCTCAGCTCTTACGTATGATATCTTACGTATGTACCATGTAGTTGATATCAGACAAGAAATAGACCATTTTTCAAGTTTGACATCGATCGACAAACGCAACGAGTGCGTCATGAGCTCTCAACAGATCGCGGTAGTTAGGGCCTCCAATCCACCCCAGTCTCACAGTTCTCCCTCCTCGGTCGATGATATACGTGGCGGGTGCCGACCAGGCGCCTGATGCAAGAACATCTGGCAGCTGATGATGTGTTGAAAACAGACGACAAAATGTTTCGACCCCTCTAGTAGGATCTTCGACAGGTGCACGAGGGAGCTTACCAAATGTGCTGTTAAATTGTGAGAGATTGATTTAAAAAACAAACAAGTTGATATTAAAGTCAACTCTATTTTGAAGTTATTTATTAGGCATCACACTGTCTAGATATAATAGACAGATAGGCTCGACCAAGGACTGCCTGTGTGCCTTGCGTACACGACGGTCACATATCGTACGTACTCTTATCATGGAACCAAACTCATAATGTTCACTGCAACGTTGAAGACGTATGTTTAAAATTCACTGCCGAAAAGCCATGTGAATCACCCCGTGTGTGCTATCATGCTTTGTCGTGTATTAAATGTTGTTGTGAAGAGAGACTTGCCTCAGCGCCTTCTGAAGGCAGTGACACATCGTACCCTTCCTTTATGTACAAAAGTTCGTTTACTCTCTGCCAAAGCAACGTCGGAGCGCAACTCCGCTATTTCTACATACCCAAGCAGCGCTACCACGAGATAGCCCAAACCACCACAGGGGTATGTATGATTTTCGACTTTCACGAAACCAATGGATCAAGATCCATCATTACTCGATAATTGCCCACATGAATGAACGAATAAAACAACACACCATAATCCATCACAAAACGCCACCCAGCCGCCGTCTTCTATCGCCACTCAGGCTTAAGTTACGCCATCCTGCCATCGTCCATCGATGGATATATGTCACGTACACCGGAACCAACACAACACCCAACCAATACCAATCCACCCAAAAGACAACACACCATAAACCATCACAAACCACCACCCAGCCGCCGCCTTCTATCGGCACTCAGGCTCGAGTAACGCCATCCTGCCATTGTCTATCGACGGATATATATATCACGTACACCGGGACCAACACAACACCCAAACAACAACAAACCACCAAACAGATCAAGCTGCTGCGCTAGGTAACTTAACCAAACACGCCGTGTACGAGCCGACCTCTCGGCTCGTGCCGAATCAGTAACCAGCTGGAAAAGTTGGACATGAATCACGCCGTTTAACGCACAGCCGACTAGCCCTTATGTTACACATTGCTACAGTAGTACAGTAGTACTATCACAGGTGTCCCGACTTTACATATGTCACAGCACCAACACGCGGGGTAATACACGCATGAAGCCGTAGCTTTCTCCCCGCGATCCGCACGTGCGAAATTAAACGCCAGCACTCCTCAGCACAAATTAAACACCGATGATACACCGGTCCAACACCGTGGACAGGTAGAAATATCGACAACCCGGTATTTCGCGTTGGAAACAATTGTCCCTGAAGTCGTTCACGATGCCCTCCTTCCATATTGAAATCCAATCTGGTTGTTTACTGTGGCAAAATGGCGTCGGACAGGCGGCGGACAGAAGGTTGGGGAACGTCAGGGGGGTTCTTGGGCATTGTGTTCGATGCGTGTGATTTGGTTCAGGGGTGAGACCTACCCACTTGATAGACCGAGATGACAATAGCAACGTCACCCGCCCGACTACCTGGTGGGAACCTCGCCATTTGTTCCTCCTGTAGCTCGATTTTATATATCAACTAATACTATGAATACACGTGTAATGAGATTTTGCCGCAATAGTCACGATTTCGTGCAAAAGGACATATTAAGGACAGTCGCAAAATACCGAAGTGGACTAAAGTAGAAACAAACTGTCTGCAATCAGATATTTGACTACGTACGTAGGAACACAAACACACAATAGCTGGCATGGCGTATCCTTGTGTTGAGCAAACAACCTGCAAGTCTATGTGCCTGACGATAGTACGGAAAGCCCATGTATAGTGTTCGTCAAGAACGAATCCTCACCTTCTTGCAGCACAAGTCAGTGGTGCACCCGGAGTCTTCGCACTTGATCTTGTCAGCGCCGTACACGGGGGTGTAGTGGTTGGGGCACGCGTAGTACGAGCAGAAAGCCTCGCAGCACTGCTTTTCCTCGCACCTGCCGTTGTAGCAGTTCACCTCGTGGGCGTTCGCGATCGGAGTGTAGCCGTCGGAGCAGCCGATGGAGTTGCAGTACTTCGTGTCGTTGTTGTCGGTTTTGCCATGCCCTGTTTGGTGCGAAATTGAAGGTAGCTATGAATTAGTTAAAGTTGTGCTGCTTACAGTAAATATCAAAGCGATAACCTTTGCAGAGGGCAACATGCATTCATGTTACGTGCGCTAAGATTGGCTAAGATTGAGCGTGCCAATATAGCAGTACGCAGAGCGTTCGTCAACAAATACGAGAAGCACCGATGTCTGGCATCAATCAGGCGCGCTTGGTATGTATGTACTGCTGACGTAAGATCTCACCTTTGTCGCAGCACAGGTCAGTGGTACACCCGGAGTCATCGCACTTGATCTTATCAGCCCCGTACACGGGGGTGTAGTTGTTGGGGCACGCGTAGTACGAGCAGAACGCCTCGCAGCACTGCTTTTGCTCGCACTTGCCGTTGTAGCACTTCACGTCGTGGGCGTTCGCGATCGGAGTGTACCCGTCGGAGCAGCCGATGGAGCTGCAGTACTTCGTGTCGTTGTTGTCGGTTTTGCCATGCCCTGTTTGGTGCGAAATTGAAGGCAGCGATGAATTAGTTTTAGTTAGGCTGCTCACAGTAAATATCAAAGCAATAAACATTGCAGCGGGTATGCTGCATTTATGTTACCTGCGCTAAGATTGTCCAACATTGAGCGTGCCAATATAGCAGTACGCAGAGCGTTCGTCAACAAATACGAGAAGCACTGATGTATGACATCAATCAGGTGCGCCTGGTATGTATTGTTGACATATAATCTCACCTTTGTCGCAGCACAGGTCAGTGGTGCACCCAGAGTCATCGCACTTGATCTTGTCAGCGCCGTACACGGGAGTGTAGTTGTTGGGGCACGCGTAGTACGAGCAGAACGCCTCGCAGCACTGCTTTTCCTCGCACTTGTCGCCTTCACACTTCACGTCGTGGGCGTTCGCGATCGGAGTGTAACCGTCCGAGCAGCCGATGGAGTTGCAGTACTTGGTGGAGGTGTTGTAATCTCCTGCGCCAATCGGGACCAAAGTGAGTCGAAGATGAGTTGGCCTGTCTCAATCGCATGTGGTAATTCACGTATCCATGGAGCGTATGCCGTATTCATGTACGGCAAAGGTTCTACGATGAGCGGTATTGTACGGACATCGTAGTGAATGGGGCTTTTGTCAAGACGCGTTTTTGAAATGTTTGATACGCCATGCGCTTTCAATCGAGACGCGCACCTTTGTCGCAGCACAGGTCAGTGGTGCACCCAGAGTCATCGCACTTGATCTTATCAGCCCCGTACACGGGGGTGTAGTTGTTGGGGCACGCGTAGTACGAGCAGAACGCTTCGCAGCACTGCTTTTGCTCGCACTTGCCGTTGTAGCACTCCACATCATGAGCGTTGTCGATCGGAGTGTAGCCGTTGGGGCAGCCGATGGAGTTGCAATACGGCTTTTCCACGTGGTCGTCGGTCTGGTGACTCGCTGCACGCAGGGGAGGAGGGAAGGCGTGTTTGCGAATCCGTTAGTATACAGCCGTCGTGGTGGTGGTGTGCGCTGAGCTTTCACAGGACATGCCAAACTTTCCATCTACACTATGATTAAGTGCGCTCTCAACCAAACTGGCTACACGTAGTCAAAGAGCTACAGTAACTGCTTCTGACAGACAAAATCGTGATAAACGAGTCACACATGTGCACTTTGGCTCACCGTAGTCGCAGCACAAGTCAGTGGTGCACCTGGAGTCGTCGCATTTGATGGTGTCGGCGCCATGCACCGGAGTGTAGTTGTTGGGGCAAGGATGGTACGAGCAGAAGGCTTCGCAGCACTGGGCCTCCTCGCACTTACCGTAGTCACACTTGACCTTGTCGGCGTTGTGGATCGGAGTGTACCCGTTGGAGCAACCGATGGAGTTGCAGTACACCTCATCCTTCTGCCAAGCGGCGGCAATGGCGGCAGGGGCAGCGCGGGTGGAAGAGGTTATTCTTGGTGTACAGTATACTATCGGACGAACGCATATTCCGTTCAACCACAGTTTACGCAATGATGGCTGTGAGGCAATTGCCTGCGGTAGATATACGTATCGATATGTGAGCGGTTGACACCCCAAAGAAATCAAGTGCAACACTATAAAGGGCAACAATCCTTCCTCCGTGGTCGCGATGCGGCATTGCCATTGTGACAGATCTGCAGCACGCGTAAACCGTAAACGCTGCGAAGAAATATGTGCACAACACAATGGATGTGCTCAATTTGTGTTTACCTGACTGGGATAATGCAGTACTTTAGTCGTGCTATTACAGTACAGTAGTAACACGTCGCACCGATCCTACTGCTCATACCGCTTCGTACCTTCAGAGAGCGCCTTCCACGGAGGCTGCGGTCGGCCTTTCCTGATACTCCTGCAATACGTACAGTAGGGCGCGAGTGGGCAAAAAGCAAGGCGAGACTCTCAGATTACCTAGTATCTACAGCACAGTACGGTGCCGCATAAAAGCACCCGGACTGTACGTCCAGTATAGTACGTATAGTAATAGTCTTGTGGACTGACTGTTCCCATGCCCAAGTTCGAATATCGACGACAATCTGCATCGATGTGCGTCATGCCGCAGCGCGGGAAAATGATTAAAACGCGATGAACAGGTGTTGTTCAGGCCGATACACCTACTGTACGTCTGTACAGTAGTCGGCTCCACCTCGCCGAAATAATACCGTTACACGACATAGTCGAGCACCGAGACTAAAAAAGCTACCCATGCATGCATGTGGATGTGCGTGCACATTATTCTCACGCACGGCCCCTGTCCGTCCTCGACGTGTGTCGTCGAATCGTGACCATACTGCACACCGTTGCTGCTGTAGTGGTACCGTTTCAGACTAAAACAAACATCGATTTCATTGTATGCACTTACTTCATGATCTAGATCTTTCACGTCGGGTCAATTCCTGATCTGCATGATCTCCACCAGTACAGTAGCTCATGTTGCCGGGTGGGAGACGTATAATCTACACGATGATTTGGTACAACTTTCCTGAGTTGGACTTGTACTATAGTATACGGATCGCGCACGTCATTCCATTGCGCCAGGCTAGGATCTAGATGATGCTACTGCACAGTATAAAACAGTAGATTGTGCTACGTACGCCCGAG
The DNA here is from genome assembly GCA_008828725.1 of Saccharina japonica. NCBI lineage: Eukaryota > Phaeophyceae > Laminariales > Laminariaceae > Saccharina > Saccharina japonica. The sequence continues at coordinate 3,445 of MEHQ01000254.1, read as the reverse complement.
GTGTGTTAACGTTTCCTCGTGCAAGCGGCCATGTTTCAGTTACGTACTCGTATACATATGTATTCAGCTGTTTGTTCTACGTAAACCTTAGATCCAACCGACAACTCACCCTTGGAAGAGGCCTGTAGAGGGACACCAGCTGCGGCGCTGAAAGCACCCAAAGCCGCCACGAAGGTAATAATCTGAACCATTTTCTTCCCGGTCTGTCTTCTTGTGGTATCGAGGTACAGCAGTGATGCCTTGACTGATGCTGCTGGTCATTGAGACACGAAAAACAAACGGCAATTGAAAAAAAACAAAAAAAAAACGAAAAAGTTCGATTTGTTAGTTGAGTACAGTACCAGGTACGAGTATCTTGCCGAATCGCGGAATCGCGTGCGGAGTACAAAACACAGAGTACAGATGGTTGTACGACAGCTTCCCTGTCGACAACCACTGCATGGATCAAAATCTCCGCTTCCGACTGCCACTCTGCCCGGGAATATAATAAACGTTTGTACATTAGCAACACATCTAAAGTATCCTTATATTTATGTACATTCGGGTCAAAGTGGTATCTGCTTTGTTTATACCAGTAGATCACGCTGTGTCTGTTGCGGACTGCATCCTCTACAGTTTTCTACATCCAGGAGGATGAAACGCGAAGGGCTCAACCAGCTACTGTACTGCACCTGATACTGTACAGCAGTGCTACCCGAAATATGTGTTCAGGCTTTGTGTACGTACAGGCTACGAGTACAGCAGGCACTTGTGTTTACAGTACGGCATTAGTCACGTAAAACTGCAGCATACTGGTACATAATACCCAACCAACTGAAAGAGTTTGAGCCACCTATGCTATCGGCTGCCGCCAGCAGCAGCAGCAGCAGCAGCAGCAGGGTGGACCTCTCGATCACCACCAAGGACAAAGGACAATCGCCCCTACACATCCCGTCGAAGTGCTGCGGTGCGAGTGCTGTATGCTACGAATAAAACCAACAGTAGTAGCAGGCACTGCTGTGCTTCGGAGCGTACGCAGATCTGCAGCAAACCCACAATCACCAGTCGGAAGCTCACCGGTGGAGAGTGCCGGTGGTGCAGAAAGCGCTGGTTAAGCTGTGCTATAGAGCGAGTCAGGGAAGCTTGGTGAGTATGTATGCTGATTGAGGGAGATGTGAAGGTGGTGGCGTGAGTCCAACGTAGCAGCTTTGTGGACAGCAGCAGGCGTTGTCCTTCCAGGTGACAGGGGGGAGGACTCAAAGTGCAACGTCCCGCAGTATCGGAACTTTCTGCGTATATGCCACTGGGGACATGGAAAAATCTTGCGGTGTTGTTCAACCAAACAAAAAATTCAGAACGGAGAATAAATGTCATCTACCACTGGAAGATCTATCCTAAAGACGTTTGGTCAGGTACGACTTTACTATCCGTATGTATATCTGTTATTTGTTTGCGCGGTTGAATATAACACCGCGAGAAATTTCCATGTCGCCAGTGGCATGTACGAAGAAACTTTTAAACTTCCGATGCGGCGGGAAGTTGCACTTTGAGTCCTCCCCCCTGTCACCTGGATGGACAATGCCTGCTGCTGTCCACCAGGCTCCTACGTTGGGCCCACGCCACCACCTTCACATCTCACTCCATGAGCATACATACCCACCAAGCTTCCCTGACTCGCTATCAAGTACACCTTTCACCGGCGCTTTCTGCACCACCGGCACTCTCCACCGGTGAGCTTCCTTCTGATGATTGGTATTGATGCAGATTTGGGTACTCTCGGAAGCACAGCAGCAGTAGCTGCTACTGTTGGTTTTACTCGTAGCATACAGAACTCGCACCGCAGCACTTCGATGGGATGTGTAGGGACGATTGTGCTTCGTCCTTGGTGCCGGTCGGGAGGTCTACCTTGCTGCTGCTGCTGCTGCTGCTACTGCTGCTGCTGCTGCTGCTGGCGGCAGCCGATGGCATAGGTGGCTCAAACTCTTTCAATGCATTGGGTATGTGTATGTTGCAGTTTTACATGCCCAAAACACAAGAGCCTGCTGTAAAATCTGAAAAACTTTTTGGGAAGCGCTACCAGGTACAGCAGCGCAGTAGTTGGCTCAGCCTTTAACGTTTCATCTTCCCCGAGTGTAGAAAAAACGGAGAAGGCAGACCGCAACAGACACGGCGTGATCTGTAGGCAAAGCAGATAGTGGGAAGTTTACTCAACACCACGCCCTACCCCAGTGGCTGCAGGCAGGGTAGCTATCGTACAACCATCTGTACTTTTTACTCCACACGCGATTCCGCGATTCAGCAAGATGCTCGTACCTGGTACTACTGTAACTGTACTCAACTAACAAATCGACCTTTTTTGTTTCTTGTTTTGTTGATTTAATTGCCGTTTGTTTTTCGTTTTTCAAGGCCCAGCATCAGTCAAGGCATCACTGCTGTATCTCGATACCACAAGAAGACAGACCGGGGAGAAGATGGTTCAGATCCTTACCTTCGTCGCAGCTCTGGGTGCTTTCAGTGCCACAGCGGGCGTCCCTCTACAGGCCTCCACCAAGGGTGAGTTGTCGGTTGGTTCTGCGGTGTGACACAAACAGCAAAATACACGTAACTGAAACATGGCTGCTTGCACGACGAAACGTTTACGCACCTCGGGCATACATAGCACAGTCTACTGCATAGTGTGCAGTAGATCATCTAGATCCTACTGTAGCCTGGCGTAATGCAATGATGTGCGCGATCTGTATACTGTAGCACAAGTCCAACTCAGGAAACTTGTACTAAAACGTGCGGATGATAAGGCTCCCACCCGGAAACATGAGCTACTTACTGTGCTGTAGATCATGCAGATCAGGAATATGTCTGGCCTGAAAGATCCAGATCATTAGGTGGGAGTGATCTATATGATTTTGCTTGATGCCTGAAACGGGACTACTACAGCAGTAACGGTGTGCTGTATGGTCACGTTTGGAAAGATGGACAGGGGTTGTGCGTGTGCACAATGTGCATGGGCATCCACATGCATGCGTGGGTAGCTTTTTTAGTCTCGGTGCTCAACTATAAAACGTGTTATTTCGCCGAGGTCGAGCGGCGTACGGTATACAGTCGTGCAGTGGGTGCATCAAACCGAACAACATTTGCCTATCGCATTTTTCTTCACGTTCCCGAGCTGCGGCGGGACGCAGATCGACACAGATTGTCGTCGGTATTCGAACTTGGGCAAGGGTCAGTCAACCACAATGATATTACTGTAGTGCCTGCTGTAGTCGGGGTTCCCTCATACGGCACCGTACTGTGCTGTAGATACTACGTAGTTAATCTGAGAGTCTCGCCTTGCCTTTTGCCCACTCGCGCCCTACTGTACGTATTGCAGGAGTATCAGGAAAGGCCGACCGCAGTCTCCGTGGAAGGCGCTCTCTGAAGGTACGAAGCGGTATGAACAGTAGGGTCGGTGCGAGGTGTTACTATTGGC